>OMKN01022682.1:0-10807 GCA_900302345.1 Melanonus zugmayeri
TGTGTGATTTCATGAATAAATCAGATGTGTCTGTGTGGGGTGAGGCAGGTTGGAGGTTTATTTGGCATCAAGGTGGTGGTGTTTATTTGTGAGGAAGGTTATGACCTACCCAAGATCATATAGCAGTAGTAGGTTACTGCTTAACAGTCAACATTTCACTGCGGTAATTAGTGTGTGTGTGTGTGTGTGGCGGTGGTGGGGGTCAGTCTGTGTCAGTCTACTCTACAAGACACCTCATTTGCTGGACACTTGCTGGATTGTAATCATTTCACGACGCGCAGAACGCATACCCTTAACACACGGGAAACCATCATTTAAAGCAAACCATTTCAATTGAATTAGGTTGCTCACACAACGCTGTGCAGAGACGAATCAGACCGCGCCTCCATCTAACGCTCACCCATCCGTTTGACACATCTAACGCCTGTTGTTGTTAATTGGAAGCGGCTTGAAGTCAATTACAGGTGCATGGGTATTGCGCAACCTTTTGACCACCTTTGATCTGTATTTGTTTCAACTTTTTGCTTTCTTAAATTAACCTGCACCTCATTCACAACGGGACAAACCCCCATTACCTCCCATTAAGAGTCCAAGTCACAGCCATATCTGTCTATACATTTTCATTCCAATGTTTATCTTGAGTTGTTAAAGTTTCACATTATTTCCTTATGACCAATGATGTATTGTTAGAATGAGGAAGAGTTTAGTCATAGCAGCCTTTACTCTTACTTTTACTTTATCTCTGTACCATTGTTGTTGACATGCTATCGTTGGTATAAGAAGACTCATTGTCAAGTTGTGAGGCCGGTAGGCTATCTGCCTACTTTGCTTGCGTAAACTGGCAGATAACAATGCGTGTAGTTTATAACTAACCCTGTGTCCTCCTCCTCACATAGGATTAAAACATGTCTTTGGACTCTTTATACATACTCACACACTTTATAAATATTAATGCATATCGAGACATGCTAATCACAGTATGTAATATATTATACTATACAGAATATATAATATAATATATTCAGGATAGATTATGGATGTTTTTAGCATTTCAAATTTCTGGCATTAGCATTTTTGCATTTCCCTCAAGTTCATGAGATTGTAACCACCATTTGTAATTCTCCTTCACACAATCTTGCAGTAACGTATGCCCTTGGCAGTGTAATGAAATAATTTAAGGTCTGACAAGAAGTGAATCACTCACTTCTTCTTTTTACTTTCCCCCACAAGTTACTCCCTTGTTGTGGTTCACCTGGGAATAGATAGACTGGAATAGATGGAGACAGAGACAAGAGAAAATCACAATTTAAGACACGATTATGATTCTAAACAGAAGGCTGAGAGGGATGGCGCCCATAGAAAATCAAGGAGTTTGAGTCTTCGTGGACTTCACCATTGTGGTGTTCGGAAAATTACCTTCTAGTGTTGTCTTTGGAGATAAGTTAGGAGGGAAGTAAGCAGGGAGAAGAGAATGTGATCATAATACTGAAGACTTATGAGCGACTACCAATTAACTGCTGGCATTTTTTTCTCCACACAATAGACTGACGGTATCTTCCGGTACGGAGCAGAACACCTTTGAAAGTGAAGCCCATTCCTTATATTTACCATAAAAACACACACAAACCATAAGTCCTGAGGAACCTCAAGCTCCTGCCAGCTTCCTATTAGCACAGGTGAGCTCTGTGCTGTTCATGAGCACAGACTGGAATGAATCAAGTTAATGAAGGTCTCTCCCATCTGTCACTCAGTCTGGATGTCTGACAGATAAACACTAGAAGCATTCATCTAATAAGGACACTAGTGTGAGAAAAAGTATGATCTATAATCCAACTAACTCATCTGAATATACTGTATGTGTGTGCATTTCCATCAAAAGGATCCATAGAAGGCTTTGTTTATCAGCACATGTGTGTGTGTACCTGCGTGTGTGTACCTGCGTGTGTCTGTTCTGTGACTGCAGAGAAGCCATTCAAATGTCTGTCGTTACCTCTTAATTCTCTGGTGGGAGTCCAGCATTACGCACTTCAGCTTTTTTGTTAAATTGACGCCGGTCATCCAGTCGTTAAAAGTATATTAACAACAGTCTTCTCCGTCTCTCAAGATGGAGACGCCGCCATATGGTGCGAGGACGCAGAACTTAGTAGAATATGTACTCTCCAAGTACTATTACAAGTCCCTTTGGAGCTTCTGCCCGAGCGCCATGATGTCATCTAATACCCGACTATGATAGTAGGAATGCATCCAACCGCCACAACGCTTCAGTTCCGCTCAGTTGCGCCGGTGTCTGGCGGCGGTGCTGTAATACAATCAAACACTTAACGAGTAGAAAGTAACTGACTGTGTGCGGCTTGGCTTTCCCTCCCGTGCCGTAACCTAATATGTTACCCCCGCCCCGGTACCCGGCCCGGTACCCCGGCCCGGTACCCCGGCCCGGCTCGTCCGCGAGGAAGCGGCGCATCATCGATCGGTGCTAATATCCTGCTGCCACATCCTCTCGATGATGTCATACTCCCACCACACCGCTGCACTGTCCCATGTCCGTTGGCGATATCGTTTACATACTGCGGTACCATCCAGTATGTCTGGGAAGGGCGGGTGGTATAGATTCATAAAGGATATGGAACAGTTGTTGTTTTCTCCTTTTTTATTCCAGTCAGTGAAATAGGATAGTATCATCATGTGGGTAAAATGTATGCATTGTTATGGATCCGAAATGACCCTGTCCCTCTAATCCTTACCTGGGAGGGGTGTGTGTGTGTGTGTGTTAGTGTTTGTATGTGTGCAGGGCATGGCGTATTAGTGCTTGTATGGTGGTTAGTGCTTATATGTGTATAATGGCGAGTGTGTGTGTATGTGTGTGCGCGTGCTTGCAAGTGTGTAATTGTTGCCGCTTGTAGGTGTATATGCAACGGCTGACCTATATAGTAGACTGTAATTTATGAACAATAAAGGTACAGAATTTGACAGTTCATATAAATCAACCTGGTAGAAGTGCCGGCTCAGCGGAAACGGCCAATGAGGGACTGTTGCTCTAGAGCACCAGTGTCCACCAATGGTTGATGTTGTCGTTAGTGTTGTCATCGGGCCTCAAGGTTCCTGTCTGCTCCTGGCAGGGAATCATTAACACTAGGTGTCCACAACTTTACTTCTTTAAAAAGTAACTTCTGGCCCAACACAGATTTTACAGTACAAATGCAAATATAATGCAGTTTAAAACCAACATGAGACGGCACATGGCCTTCATTGCAGTTGATCAATTGAAATGGGTTATATCATGAATATACCAGGAGCATATACAATGAGACATCACACAACACGTCATACCTAATCTAATCATATACATACATACACACGCCATATAATAGAAATGAAGCATTGATATGATCACAACGTTTTTTTGTGTCATTACCTCATACCACCCAATATTCCTGGGTGTGACAGTTGTAAAAGAAGGAAGTCCTGGTGTCGTTCTATAATAATCATTTCATCAGGGTTGTGTAAGCACTTTTTGGTTTTGGCACGATTTGACAACAGAACCGGTGTAACGGCTGTATATACGCATAACGGCGTGAGGTGAGGAGTAGCTCATCTATGCGGTTGTTGTAGTTTTCTGTCAGAAATCAATGAATGATTCTTTAACAAACTATAACATCACAGAATTACATTCGCCAACAAAAAGAACATTTACAAATGTATAGGAAAACAGGCTTTCTGCCCAATCGAGCCTATCGCTTTATGTGACACGCAAACCTACAATAGTAACTGCTGGAAGTTAAGTGCGATGCTCCTATTTAACTGGTTGCAGGCTCGCCATGCGGTCGTCCACCACACACAGATATGTGTTCATGCCGCACTTGGCCCTTTGAGAAAAAGGGCAATAATTCATTCTTTGATCTAACCCAAGCAGGTCCCCAGTATATGAGGTCACACACACACACACACACACTTTGATGCATGCTGGTCTGCAAGCCATGCAATCAGTTGGAAGTAGACAAATAAATGGGCCAATATTGGGGTTGTGTCTGCTGGAGATGTGAGGTCAAGTAAGAAATAAAAAGAATTTCAGTTTTCTCTGGTGTTGACTTGTTCAGATCAAATTCAAAGGGCTGTTCCCCAAGCCATACTACAATAGTAATACTTGTTTTACTACACGACTAGGGCTAGAAAAGACACACTTCTGCATTTGATCCTAGTCTTCATTTCAATTTGAATGTGTAACTCCTCATGTTTGTATTTCTATGACAACACCAAACGTTTACTTGTAAATTCATTGAATTAATTCAGTCTTCGATCGTGCAGGTATTTCCACTAATAAAAGCATAGGTATGTGTGCGCTCACCATTGAGGAATGCCCCTCACTCAACCATTAACACATTATTCAACACTCCTTATTGTTCTCTACTTCTGTCTTGGTAAACTATTATTTTCTACTGCTGTAGTTGGAAACTATTGTATTGTTTTCTACCGCTGTAATAGTATTAGACGTTTAGTCTCCTACCCACGCCCCGGTACATTTGCAGAGCCATAATTAGTGTTAAGAGCGACACCGTCCTACGATGACGCCTCTGTGCAAAGGGTCTGTTGTTCTCGTCTACAGTAGTAGATAATATCTACTACTGTAGTTGGGAACTCCTTATTGTTTTCTACTGTTGAAAAGCACTGTAGCCTACGACTATTTTGCATCATGACCGTCCTGAAACCAGTGAGTAACCTCTCTGAAATCAGTTTCTCTTTGCATCATGACCTTCCTGAAACCAGTTTCAGGGAGGAATGTCTGCAGTATGAACGTGTATTATTTGTTATTTGTGAACTATATTTTGTCCGTAGAGGAAGAGAGTATCAACTATGGTAGTTTTTGTTGGACTGTTAATGTTAAATGGCCAGAATGTCCCAGTGGAGATTGTTGAAATATTAGTTTGGCCTGACGTTTGCTACTAAATGGTATATGTATGTTGTATATGTATATTGATTTCAGGATAAGCCTTTAAACGTGTGGAAGGTAAAATGTATCTCTGTATGCATCTTGTAGACAGCAGGGCATCTTAACACAGAGCTTCTGTAATCTTGTTCCTTAACTTTAAATTACTTGCTTGTACAAATCTCCCCAGACTACATCCAGTTATCAGTTAAAATAGAGCACAGCAGTGATTAGTAGCTGTCATCTTTAAGTCTTTTCTTTTCGTTATTTATGTATTTATTTGTTTCATTTTAGCGCTGATATGTTTCTCTATACAGCAGAGCCAATTTTCCGTCTGAATCCTATCCTAAGTCATATTTCCGCCCCATATTTTGGTGTTGCCATAAATGTGCGAGACAGCGTGGGAGAACAAATGGGCGAGAACGTGTGAGAACAACTTGATTCAAGCTCGCCGGTCCTCTTGTCGGATTGTCTTGTCTGAAGAGTGTGATTTTGAAAGTCGGCCAGCGCTGGCCGTTGGCCCAACTCGGGGCTGTTCATCACCGGACTCTTGTTAAGAATATCTCTTCAACCTCAGCGTTGAACCTACAAAACACAGCTTCTCGTTGGTGTATAAGCACTTAACATTCTTGTCTGTGCTTGTGTAGTCAGTACATTATCTATGTAGGCCCGCTTGCGATTGTGCCGCCTGGTAGGCCCGACAGAAATGACATGAAATTACTTTTTCCACGTCTCATTTCCATCGCCGTAGGTATTCGCCAATAAAAAAAAAGATCAGATTAGTTATGTTACATCCAAATTAATCAATTTCCTACAACTTCTCTACAGCTGAAAAAAAATGTGATGACGCTAACATTTAACATTCCAAGTGATAAAATCACAACATCCCTGCTCTCCCTAATGTAAATGAGTCTACAACACGCTAACAGACACTTGGATCGCGTGTTTTGTCACTGTTGCGCGACGAAAGATCAAATCACTTTCCGCCTCACGCTCTCCCGATGCTAATTAGCTGTTTTACTTGGGAACCCAACATGTAAACCTACTTCAGTAAGCGACACCGCAGTTGTACGACCACAAGAACATTTGATATTGCGCTGAATACCCCCGCTAAGACGACGATATTATAATCAATAAACGCTCCAAATAGCTTGCTTTCGCGGTCGCATCAGAGCCGGTGTGCTACCATTACCAAAGGCTCAGTGTCTCCCATGTGCAACCACTGGAACACATGGTGCTGATCTACGTCAGGTTACACAAAGAACAACCCCATGAGTGTGTGTGTGTGTCACATTTCCCTTCTCTTTCATGGTAGTTCTCCATGAAAAGGGAGCGGGGTACATTGTGCTCATTACTGAAAGGACTCATAAAGGACCACCCATGGGGGCTCCGAATGGAAGTTGGTAAACCCCTGTGTAGCAGTAGAGCAGGGTTACATCCATGTCCTATCTGACATAACGGGGACAGAGAGTTCTCTTGGATAACTGAATTAATCAAGATATTATGCCATCGAATGGCAAAAGCTGAATTAACCCTTGCTATGCTGTCACAAGTGAACTATATGCTTTTACAGTATATAGAAAGTCTGTGATTATATCTGGTAATAATAATATTTCTCACATACTTGATGCAGGTAACAAATACCTCTACTTTACTTGACTCCTTATTGCCGCCGTTCCTGCTGTTAAGACTGCACGGATGTAGGCTATTGTGCGTCTTTAATATAGTATGGGTAAAATGTTGACAGCTGACGTTTGTCCTTTGTCACGACTGCCATTATGCTCCTGCGTCTGGACATTAACAGCTTGCATTGACACCTGGAGTGGCTGCCATGGCAACGCCACCACCGGTAGCCAATGAAGATGTTGATAGGTTTGCAGCCATCCGGAATGGTTCACACTATTTCTGAACTGCAACCTGCTTATAGGAAGTGGCGGCTAAAGATAGTTTGTCTGCATTTACACTTGCTTACACTAAAGAGAAATGATGGTAGTGCTAGTACTACAGATGCTTTTATCCATAGTGATTGACTGTGACTTTTTTTCTTCTTTCAGATGCATGATTATAGCGGGTTATATGCATCTTGCTTAGGGATGCCTACAGGTAGACTGTGGACAAACACCCGAACCACCTTATCATATAGTGGTTAGGGTGCTTGACTCCCAGCCCAAAGGTACTGGGTTCGAACCCTGACGTCTACATACTACCTGTAGGCATTCTAGGACAACAATCCTAACCCTAATGTATCTGTCTAATAAATAATTATGGTAAGGTCATTCTTTTAGGTAGTAGTGGAAGATTGTCTTCTTCATTCCTGTATGTATCATCGACTTGGCTAAAATGTGATGAGAGAATTTTGATAAGTAGTGGCAAGCATGTGTTGAGACCTGGTTCTGAAACGTTGTGTTCTGGGCTGACAGCCTGGATGGATGCTAACCTGGCAACACTTCCAACGCAACCTGGTCACTGTTGAGGAAGTGTTCCTCTCAGTGTTCTGCGCTGTGATTTCTCTCATTTGCCCTCAGCTCATAGTCCCAGCTGTTGTGCCGGTAACAGATGTAACAGCTGTGTGCTTGTGTGTGTGTGTGTGTGTATATGTGTGTGTGTGTGTGTGTGTGTGTGTGTGTGTAGCTGTGCATGGTCAATCGATCGAGGCTGCCACGTTCTCACTTCCTTATGGGTTCACACAGGTGTGTGTCATTGCCTCTCTGTTTAGGAACGTGTGTGTGTGTGTTTGTGTTAAAGAGATACAGGCGGTGATTAAAAGTGGCTCCATGCTGTCCCTCTCTTGCCAACTGTGCTGCATGTGGAGGTCCTATCTTAATAGGACTTGACCCCCTCAGTAAACACAAGAGACTCCCATGCCCCTCCTATCACACTGTCTCCATAGCACTGCCTCTATTATCTTGCAGAGAGGAGCCTGCGTCTGAAAGGGGCAGTGTGTAAGATTATTAGTTTAAAACATTAAAAAATTAACTACAATTATCAACAGAATGTGAAGAAATAACAATTTTGACGTTATGACAAAAACGTCTATGTTGCAGAGATATTTACTTTTAGTTAGCGGCTTTGTACCTCAAGAGGCGATTGCTGTCACTGCAGCGTCCGTATTCTAACCTCTTGTCAATCATGTCAAAAGTACACAATGTAATGCTGGCTCTAACTTACCGGATCACTTGAAGGAGAAAAACCTGACGATGCCATAGCACAGATTCACTGTAAACAGTAAGCGTTATGCTGTATTCAGTGGGGTGATGCGTTGGTGGTAATATGCTGCCCCCTATTTAATGCATGTGCACACACACACACGTACACACACACAAACACTTTGACTTATACTTAAAGTGGTGAGAGGGGGGTTAAATCTTAATTGATGTCAGTGGCAGTGCAGATGGCTGCGTTAACCAAAGTTAAAAAAATATATTTATCCAAGCTGTTGTGTAAGTCTCCCGCTCAACCTCGTGCTGTCTGCCATCTCATCCTTCAGTCTGATATCACGATAGCAAGGCTTGGAGTCTCTGCTACCACAGTCTATGCTGCTGACCAACGCCGGGCTACGATGCCCTCCTGAGCTTAGAGCCGTAGACCAATCGGTCTTGAAATGGGTCACCGGCCTGCTTCTGGTGCTCCCCGTCATCACAAGAGTAATGGGTTATTTTTTTTTTGGTTTCTATTTTTTACCGGATTCTATTCTATTTATAACTGTGACGTGTGCCACGGTGACACGGCAAGTCTAAATGTACTCACTTGTTGGTGCCCGAAAGGTCCATATGCCTCGTGAGCCTGACTGTAAAATGGGCCATTGGAGAAATGGCCGGTCATTAACCATTGGTTGTCAACATTGGATAAATATAAAGTGGTTTACTCATGGCCCAACTGAAGACGTTTCTGAGAACAATGCACTCCTTGAAATCCGAATCGTCTCAATGCAGGGGTTGTGTCATCTTTTTTATATTTCTAAGAAAATGTATGCATACATTATTAATTAATACACACACACACACACACACACACAGACTAGTGGTTTGGGTGGTTTTGACTCCCAGCCGAAAGGTTCCTGGTTCGAATCCCACGTGTACTAGGCATCTTTGAGCAAGATACCCAACCCCCTACAGGCTCCTTAATGACATCTATGTAAGATTTGCTTTGGATGAAAGTATTTTCTGCTGACTATGAAATGACTAAATAGTAAATACTTCTACCATTCACTGTCGAAGAACTGAAGAAGTTGAATTCCCTCTAACGTGTGTGCGTGCGTGTGTGTGCGTGTGTGCCTGTCCCATCCCCAGGCCACTACTAGACCTCAACATGCCTGGTGCTCCTGCAGCGGAACAGGAAGTGTGTGTGTGAGCACGCTCCGCTTGGATCCGCTGGGATGAACATGCCACTGCACCAAATCTCTGTCATCCCCCGTGATGTCACTTCCTCCCGGGTGTGCGGCAGCGGGAAGGCGAAGGACAAGGACAAACAGGTAGGACACCTGAACTCAGTCTCTCTCTACTATAGAGGTGTTGGGTTATGTTGGGTTGGGTTTACTAGACGTTATTAAGAGGTGTTGCGCTGCAGTCAAACCGCACCTCAGCCCGTCTTTGCTAGAGGTTGCGCTGCATGCGATTCACACACCAAACCTCAGTCTGTCTTTGCTAGAGATTCAGCTGTAGTCAAACCACACCTCGGTCTGTCTTTGCTAAGCTGTAAGCAGAACACACACCACTCAGTCTGTCTTTACAGATCACACTCTCTTAGGTCACATCTCAGGTTGAAGGAATCAACACACATGTGTGTGGGACATGGATTAAAGTACACATACTGAGTTTGTATACTGTATGTGGGTGTATCCGTGTGTAGCAATGAAGCATAGTGTTCCTCACTGGTTGGTCGTCTGTTGATGTTGGGACATCCTTTTCTTCTGCCTCCCGTCTTTTTTCCACTGGTCGTACAGCTTGTACAGCCGAACCAAATGAGCTTGTGGCTGCGAAAGCCCACAGTCTTTTGAGTCGCGGTTAATCAGGTTCAGATACTCGCTATTCAAATCATATTAGAATGGATTGCTTCATGTGAACTCACATACAGTAGATGCACAGATAAAAGAGCAGCACCATGCAAAGCGGTGCCAACGTGTAGTAATCGTCCCATTCGGCTGTGCTACCGACGTGTGGGAACATAGAAACACTAGCGTAGACTGGCTTAGTAGAGGTACTGCTCTGAAATAAGTACATCACCTGCCATCTCTTTTCAATCTTAGTTTTAGGAATAAACAATACTATTAACTAGACTTGAAACTTTTGTTCACTTTGTACATCTGTCATATCCATCCCGTCTAATTGCGCAATAATCACACTTTCTGGGTGACAGGGTTCAGTACACAAATGCAGAGTTAATGTTATGTCTGGGGTGTTATATACATATCTACCTGCTCCTCTCACACAAGGTGCCTTTTTATTATTGTATTTTTCTCAGTGCTGTGCAGTTTACCAATCAACCCTGAATCTATGTTCATCATGATGGTATGAAATCTCTTGGCAGCTATTGCAGCTGTGTTTGCCAATTACCTGTTCTCAACTAGAAATCCTGCATATATCTAAACTGTTGATGCATTTTTGAGAAGCCATTTTACCCCGCGTACTGCAAAAATTATATATACCATCTATACGGAAAATATAAAGTTAGAAACTCTTAGAAACTCAAAAATTTTTTCGAGCTGTTTATTTGAGGCGTCCTTGTTAAAATGTCACGACGCCCACGGTGACACCCACGGTTACGTCAAGATGTTGACTTGGCGCGTGCTACACGTATTTCTTATTAGTCACGGCCGGCTGGCACTGGATCATTTTGATTTAATTTTTTTTACTCTGGGTCCCATGTGCTTCCCCCCCCCCCCCCTTT
>OMKN01022688.1:2423-13504 GCA_900302345.1 Melanonus zugmayeri
TATATATATATATATAACAATATATATATATATATATATACCTGTATATATATATATATATATATACAGTATATATATATATATAAATATATATATATATAGTACATATATAATATATCAGCAGCAGTGGAAAGTTTCCCTTTACAAGCTGCAACTTGTCACTGTATTTGTTGTGATCTGGGGTGGTTTCTTCATTAGGAGAGCTGTGGGATTTCATTAGAATAGCTGAAGTAATGCAGTCTGTATTATTTTCAATGTCAACATGGATAAAACAATTCGTTTCTGTGCAGTGATTACGATTTAACCAATATCTAAACAATAGATCATATGTATTTTATTTGCGCTTTTCCTTGAATATGAATGCGTATGTAAAACCATTATGGAAATGTTTGCTGTGGGACAAAATGTGTATATCATCAGAAAAACAGCCAATTCATTTCTGTCTGGTTTTTATTTTCAGAACTCTCTCGATAATTAATGGCTGTAAATATGAATCTGTTAATGACCGTCCATCACAGGCATCAACCCTAACCCTGCTAACCCTAACCCTCTGGACCCTATAGGTAGTTATCCAGATTCATCATCTGTTGAGTTAGGTGGAAACATCTAACTATTGATCTGATCCACACACACACACACACACACTTATTTCCCATAAACCATTCTCTTCCCTAAAGCCCAGACGAGCCAGCAGAGTCCTGTGCTAAGATTACGGAAACCCAAGCCTGCAGACGGGACTTTACTGCAGATTGACATGATGGCTGTCAGGGGACGGATAGAGAGACTATGAATGATTTAACAGAGAGAGAGAGACCAAGAGAGAGAGAGAGAGAGAGAGAGAGAGAGAGAGAGAGAGAGAGAGACAGACAGAGAGAGAGAAAGAGAGACAGAGAGAGAGAGAGAGACACACACAGACAGAGAGAGAGACAGAGAGAGACAGACAGACAGAGAGAGAGACAGTTTATATATGAGATGTCATTATGGTATTAGGGTTACAGAATATTTAACGGTGAATTGATTTAAAAATAAAAAGATCACAACATTTAGCAATTTTGCAGTGGATTTTTTGGTGAGAATAATTCATTTGTATTATTCTCACTTTTTTGTGAAAAGGAAAGTAATTAACAGGCTGCTCTCAGGAGATTACAGCCATCAGGAAAAGTTTACCGCTGGCCGAGTTTGTGTTCACTCGCAGCCAATCAGTGCTTAAAGATCCCCGAAAGAAAGAATTGATGTGGTTGAAACACATGATGTGGTTCAGTTCTATCAGAGGTCTTCTATATT
Source organism: Melanonus zugmayeri (assembly GCA_900302345.1). NCBI lineage: Eukaryota > Metazoa > Chordata > Actinopteri > Gadiformes > Melanonidae > Melanonus > Melanonus zugmayeri. The sequence continues at coordinate 3,708 of OMKN01022688.1, forward strand.
CATATTTATATATATGTATATTTATAGGACTTGTTAGAGTTGAGTCAAGTCTACTGGGGCAGCACGGTGCCTGTCTGTGCAGTGGCACTGAGAACATTATGTTTCACACAATTGAAGCTATGTCCCCAAAAAATATTTATGTACCGTATATATATAAAATACATTTAAAAAGTGTTTTCTTTTTTTTTAATGAACCGTTCGGTTTGCATGCATAACCGAGAGCCCCGTACCGAACAGTTGGATACGAATAAGATAAGATAAGATAAACCTTTATTGATCCCTGTAGGGAAATTCAGGTGTCAAAGCAGCAACAGTAAAGAGGATGAAACACAGGTAAAAGTGGGAATACAGAGTTAGGGAATACAGGTTAAGAGTTAAGACAAACCAAGATAATAAGAATACACAGAAGAATAAGATAAGATAAGATAAGATAAAGATAAAGATAATCCTAAATAAATTACTGTACAGGGTGTGTTATGAATAAATAATAATAAATATATGTATATATGTACAGTGACTAGGTTGATATTGCAGTATCGGGTCAGTATCAGGAATACATGTACTGTTACACCCCTAATATAAATTGTATATAATAGTATATTCTACTACTTCAACTGCAAATGATGTTGCTCTTAGTCCCACATGAAGGGGATATCAGAGAGCTCTCATGTGCTCAGGAACGTGTGAGCAGTTATTCCAGAGAAAAACACACCTTCAGCATGCCGATGCATACGTCTGTTTCTAACGGTTAAAGCAGTCAGGAAACACAGGTCTGAACACAACACAACCTGCGTGTGGTTTTCTTGCTGTAACTGGAGTCATTTCTTGTGTTGTGTTGTCTTGTGTTTAAACAGGAAAAAGTCAAATATTTCTGTTTCCATGACTTGTAGAGAAGATGACGATGAAATACGGGTCAGAGAACACAGTGGATGTATGTTAGTGTGTTTGTGTCATTGCACACATTAGTTAATAGTTAAGTTAATTGGTTAATGTAGTGAATGTTCATTACATGGTTTACAATTCACACTGGATTTCTGAAACCATATCTTTTTTGCCAATCTTTTACATAAAGGCTGGATTCTGAATGTTTTCTTTTGGTTGAATTTCTTTCTCTTTTTCAAATCCTCAAATGCACTCTTCCAGATTTCTCCATGTTGGATGTTAGCCCTGGCACAGCCTCTCCCCCTCGACCTCGCACCGTAACCCTAACCCTGACCCTAGCCCCTCCCCCTCTGCCTCACACCCTAATCCTAAACCTAACCCTGACCCTAACCCTAACCCTAACCTTAACCCTAACCCCAGCACTTGCTGGAGAGATTCATAAAATGTTTCCAATTCTGTGACCATGAACGAAATATAGCACCAACAAAAACAACTTAATTTGTAGGAAATATAAGAGAGGTTAATAGGATGGATAGGATGGAGGAGGATAATAGAGGTTAGTTAATACTGGGCCTGAGGTTAGTTAATAGAGGTTACTGAATCCTGGGCCTGAGGTTAGTGGCTGGGGGCGATCAAGGCCTGTGGAGTGCAGAGAAGGTCATGGGAGAGAGAGAGACTAAACTTGTATCTGATGGCTGACTGGTCATGAAAACATCTGATAGATGTGAGCTTCAATATTTGTACAGGAAGTGAATAATAACGATAATACTGAATATAACCCTAACCCTAACCCTGAAGGGCTGTGTGTGTGTGTGTGTGTGTGTGGATCAGATCAATAGTTAGATTTTTTCACCTAACTCAACAGATGATGAATCTGGAGAACTACCTGTAGGGTCCAGAGGGTTAGGGTTAGCAGGGTTAGGGTTAGTTATTCCTGGGTTTTGAAGGTTTTTGCAGAAGCGGCCTTGAAGGCCCGGCTCTGTGTAACGACTGAAGACACAGAGCAAAAATGAAACACTAAAACGTATAGTTATATCGCGTCTGCTTTTAAATATGCTTTTGGTCGTCCTATGTTGCCTGTTGATGGATGACGAAGGTCGTTTTATAATACAGTTTTTCTCTCTCATTGGTTCTATGCCTGATGAAGGGATCCATGGGGACATGGCCTCCCGGTAATTACTTGAATGGGTTGATGGGTCAACTTGATTCATCATGCTTCATGCTGATGATCTGCTGGTCATGGTTAGCCTAACCCTAACCATGACCAGCAGGCCATGGTTAGGGTTAGGCTAACCATGACCATGGGGTAATTGGCTAAAGTCACCACCAGCGATGTTGGAGTCACTGCTATTTTGGCTCCACTTGTAAAGTAAAGGGTTAGGGTTAGTAAATGTAGTAAACCCTACAGTAAATGAGGAAGAGATTCATTAATTTGTGTATTTGTGTTGGCGTGTGTGAGTGTGTGCGTGTGTGTGTGTGTGTGTGTGTGGGCCCACAAAACTATACAAAGCACCTAAACTCAAATTCCCAAATGGAGGTTCCGGTACGGTGGTAGGGAAAAACATTATTACTAAATATGTATTATTTAAAAATGAACCATGAGAAAACCTCCCATGTTAACTTAAAGGACCAAACCACTCCTATAGCACCTTCCTCTTGTGGAGACAAGGTGCTTCGTCAGGATGGGTTGTGAACGTTTGTGGACAAAAACAAGAGAATTGCCATACAAATCACCCCCCCCAGGGATCAATATAGGACCAACAAAGTACTTTACACAACTGGGAACATCTTCTCACAAAGACCAACGTGCTGCTGCTTCTGTAGACGTTCATGGCTGAAGATAAAAGCTCTTCGGCAGAATTGGTACAACAAATTGATTTTGACACGATATGTTAACGGATGTTTTAGTGATGCCAGGAGAGACGGTTGATGGTTTAATCACCATGGGGGTAATATGTTACAGTCATATTTTAGCAGTAACAAAGTAATATAATGTGTTACAGATATCATTTTGGTAATATATTACAATTATATCAAGTAATGTTTCCATATACATCTAAAGGCTCCACTGTCATTCCAGTCATTGTCTGTGGGCTTTTTCTATGTGAATCATAACAATCTGAAGAACTAAGATCAACGACATCACATCTGAATCTGGATTCATCTTTTCTTAACAATGTTAAACATACAATAAACCTATAGTGCAGTCTGTATTGATTCATATGTTACTACAGTTATTTAAACATACAATAGACCTATAATACATGAGGTCTCTTATAATAAGCTAGTGATGAGGAAGCGGTTGATGTGATTTTTGAGGTGGTTTTGCTGGAGAGCTTGCTCTCTGAAGGCCTAGGTCTGACAGCGGACGGTCGACTATTTTGCTAAAAGGTAATATGTAATGCATTACTTCAACCTAAAAGTAATATGGTAACGTATTACTTTAAAATGGAAGTAATACATTACATTTTGAAAGTAACCCAACACTGTTACTCACTGTTACTCACTGTTAAACCCTGCATGGTCATCAGAATGGAGCTGTCTTAAACATCTGTTCATTAAGCCACTGTTTCTAATGCTAGAAAACAAGCATATTTATGGTTCCATTTATTTAATTTCTCCCAAAAATATCCTGTCGGTACTAACCTAAAAACAATATTTTCATACAGTTTAAATAAGTGTGAGAACAAGAAGAATGACAATTGACTCATGTACTACTGTTAAGACTAAATACATGTACGTGTAATGAATGAAGATGCTTTCTCATCATATTTATGCTGCTTTCTGTATGGAGAAGAGCCGCAATACAGAAAGTGAATTAATAGTTATATAATAATAAGAATAATAATCTGTGTGTGTTCTTCCACAGCTCTTGAGCTCTGCACATTCCAACCATGTGCTAACAGCAACTGAACGGGACTATATAAAATGAGCAATGGCTATCTATCTATCTATCTATCTATCTATCTATCTATCTATCTTGTCGTTTAGCAGGGGTGTATAACCAGCCTTCTGTTGAAGTCAATTAAAGACATAGATGAATTTATTATGTGAAATACTGTACATTGAATCTCACTGAATAATAGTCATTGGAAAGCACTTGTTGTGTGAGCACAGACAGTAAAACAGCTGGTTTCCAGATGAAAGATTTATATAATATTTATATTTGAGCGTATGTCAGACATATTCCATTCTTCTACCTCAAATTAAGTGGTCCTTAACCTCAAATAATAATGGACCACCCCAATGGCCCTAGCCTTTGGTCTGTTTTATCCCATGTGGAACATTTCTACATGCAGAAAGTCCATGTAGATTTTCACTTGTAGCTGACCTTGAATAACCCTGACCGCTTTAAGATGAAGGGCTTTGCATTTTCAATCAACTCCCTATGTCTGTGTTTGTATAATTGATGAGGTTTAGTTGTTTTAGCCCTTTGCAGTGTTTCATTTGGGTGCATGTAGGTAGGACCCTTTGAAAAGTAGGACACATGAAAGCACTTAGAGGGAACATATGTCTGGAGGTGCTCTTTATTTTAAAACAGGGTCTTAAAGGTGCTGGAGGTAAGATTCCCAAAACGTTCCGCTGGGATGCACTGAAGGTCCAACACCTGCACCAGCTAATGGGGGATAGATTTGACAATTTGGCAGGTCAATAAATTCAGGGTTACATATTAAAACAGTTGCTTGGTAGATTTTTCCATTTTAGACCCTGCACAGTGAAATCTAATGGAGCAATCAAGCATGCATTGGTTTCGTATGCTTTGGCTTTAGGTTTTAGAAAATAAGTCATTTTTTTGTACATTTTCAAGTTCATCATTTTAAACTTTGCCACTTGGCAAGAAGTGACCGTTTTGAAACTACTAACTCGTACACTCATAGTCCAGGGGGTTTGACTCACAGCCAATGGTTCTGGGTTTGATCCCTCCATCTCCCCATGCCCAGGAGCACAATGGGTCTCTTCATACAGAACGAGGTGTGTGCTGAAGGGAAGGTAGAGGCAAGTTGGTGAACAGGCAGGATGTGGATACCAGAGCTTAATAGAATGTGAAATGGGGGGGAGTTGTGCTGTGCTGGGTCAACTCTCCTTATCCTGCCAGTAAAGTTCTGCCAACTCGGCCGGTTCTCTAACGCAGAGCCGTTGGAAATGTGTTCCCAAGCCGCCAGCAGCTTGGAACCAGCACTTCAGTAGTAGCAGTGCTCTCAATGCACAATGAGAGCATATGGAGTCAAGCCATGCTGCCTTTCCTAATCAATAATTCACTGCACGGCCCTTAGCATTAGCTTAAGGACACTGAATGGGTTTATTTAAGGAGCTTAAGAATGATGGTGTTATTTTTTCATCCTGTCTTCGGATAAACAGATGTATTTGTCAGAGCCACATAGGATAGGATTACAAATCAAAGCTAAAGCCATCTAGGAATAAAAGATGTAAAGTATTTATTTCATTTTAACATTATTTATCAATGTATTTATTTGTGCTATTTTTGTAATGCTTTGTGTAAAATGTATTAACAGCAAACCTTTGGCAAATGGCAAAAGTAATAATTAAAGAAATACAGTGAAAGGGTGAAAAATTCGAGGACTCTCATGTCTTCTATTGGCAGACAGTCATGTCCCATATATAAACTCTAAATATAATAATAATAATAATAATAACAATAATAATATTATTTAACTCTAAATCTAGCTCATATCAAACAAAACGGACTGAAACACACATTTCAACATGACCTGGTCTTCTGGTGGTCTGAGCAGATGATGAGTGTGTGTTTTATAGGGACATGTGGGCTAATAAATAAACAAAAAGATTTTAAATCCAGGTCATATTTTTGTACAATTTTAATTAATTGCAGACTGTCTCTCCATACACACACACACACACACACACACACACACACACACGCACATGCACATGCACACACACACACCTTTTGCACCTCTAACTGCAGCCATATGGCTGAGCTGTAGGGGATTTATGAGCCTATGTAGTAAATGTATACCTGAATATCATCTGTGATGTTTCTCCCTGCCCATCAACTCTCTCCCAAATACAAATTCAATATTTCCATGACTATTCCATTCTGTTCATTCTGTGTTTCATTTAACTGTACTTTGAGGTTATAGTGACTAAAAACTCAAGACAAGAAGTAGTTTACAGATAACGTTCAAAGAGCTGGAGTTTGGTTCACTCTCTGAGAACCGTATTAGTCTTCATAAGAAAAACAGAAGCACAATATAAATAAGTAAAACATTTTTTCAAAGAATGTTAATGTTAATACAAAAATATGTATTTTGTCTTGAACAGTGTTTTATTAACTGTGTGGATATCGGTGTGTTGGGATCACAGTGTGTGTGGATCACGGTGTGTGTGGATCACGGTGTGTATGCATCACGGTGTGTGTGCATCACGGTGTGTGTGGATCACGGTGTGTGTGCATCACGGTGTGTGTGGATCATGGTGTGTGTGCATCACAGTGTGTGTGTGGATCACAGTGTGTGTGCATCACGGTGTGTGTGGATCACGGTGTGTGTGCATCACGGTGTGTGTGGATCACGGTGTGTGTGCATCACGGTGTGGCGAGAGGGTTAAGCTTGTCGATCACTTATAGCATAAGGCCATGGTGTGTGGTGCATCTCATATACAACATCGCTCATTATAACGTTCATACACAACAACGCCTACTAGCTAAAACGCATATTAGCTAACACGTACTAGAACTCTTAGCCCAAAACTCATTTTTTAAAATCTCTTGGTTTGTTTGAATATATGTTAAAGGAGATAAACCATATTTATCATCGGTGTAAATATGTGATGGCTAAGCATGCATACTAGGACAATAGATTCTAAATTCTCAGACATACTTATTCCTTAATTCATCAGGTAATGGCTATGGGTAATAATAATAATACAAATAATATATACAATATAATAATATAATAAGGGTAATGCCAAGTCCACTACAGGACCTTTAACCCCATTCTGACATCAAAGACTACTTCCAGACACATTTTCCAGTCCTAGTATAATCTGTGAAAAGTCTGAAAAGCAGTCCTGGTTCCGTGGGCTGGACCGGTCCTCTGGTCCAAGGTGGTCAAAGAAGTGATTATTTCTGTCCTGATCCAGTCGTTGTCGATGAGCCCCGGCTCAAACTGTTATAAAACTGTCATTTTGTCGGGAGCCGATCTGCAGTGACGCGTCGAATGCACGACAAACCTGACAGAAATCACTCAAGAGAATGTGGGGATGACAGCAGCGGATTTGATTTGGCCGGCATTTAGACATGAAGTAGAGGGCAGTGTTTCAGCTCCGTGGACAGCAGTGCATTTAGGATTTGATGAATAGCCTACACCATGTTCTTTGATGAGAATATGGTGCGTTATCCACATGTCATTTGCTTTACTTAGAAAATAAGTAAGTGAGTAATCAAATGCCAGGATATTTACTTTGCAGAGTAAGCTGACTTATTTGGTAATTAAACGATAGCCTTAACTTAAAAATAAAGATGGACAAGATGTAGGCTAGTCTATTACTATGTTGGCCCTATTTGGCTGACTCTGACTCGCGGAGCGAGTCACACGTCATCGCAATGTGGGTCTTTGTATAGGTGCTGTAGAACTGTCAATCTAGGTTCAGCCTGGCAGCTGGTTGTTTTCAACATGCAGGCCGGGTAAATAAAATACAGATCAACCAGGGGTTATGCATCTCAATTACAACGGCACAATTAGCTGAAAGGGCTCAGAGAAACACTTGGGCTGAAAAGGCCAAGAAAAATAAACTGTCCTGAAAAATCTGAAAAGCATCAGAATGTTTTTTTTTCTGATGCTTGGCCCCAATTAACTTTCTTTCCTCCAAAGGGAGCAGCGCTAGGAGCTGGAGTTGGGGACATCTGGATCATTTTTTTAAACGTTTTAGTTTGAGTCTAAAGATGGAAAGCGGGCTCTTTATGACGCCCTTATGCCAGGCATACGCTACACCACTTTTCAAACCTGACCGTCGCAGGCGTCTCACCTTCACCACGACGCATGTCCTACAGTCGCCATGGTCACTGCTGTCTGCTCATCAGAACAAACATGGAGGGACAGCAAAGTGTATCATCATTTAATTGAGCCTGAACTGAGCTAGGAGAGGAGCAGGGAGAGAGGAGCGGGGAGAGAGGAGCGAAAGACCCGCAACCACTCATGAATAGAATCTGTTCGTTCTCTTAGCATCAATAGAACGTCATGTTAGCACTAGTAGAACGTCATGTTAGCACTAGTAGAACGTCATGTTAGCACTAGTAGAACGTCATGTTAGCACTAGTAGAACGTCATGTTCAAATGGAAAGCATCTGAGATGCAGCAAACACAACAACTCTATTGAAATGCTTGTGAATTGTGTCACACAGACACACACACAGACACAGACACACACACACAGACACACATCCCTCTGTAATGCAGGCTTCTGCTAGAAACAGGGCAGATTGGTGGAGCGCACGTCTTCTGAAGATGAAGAACATTATAATTGCATTCTTGACGTAAAGCCATGATGTTTGTGGTTCTATATGTTCTATATGTTCTTTAGTTCTATATGGATAAAGAGAGGAGAAAGTGAGCGCTGTGTGAGCTCTCCTGGACTCGCCTGGTGAGCCTGAAGGCTGATCATTACTTTATTTCACTTTGTTGATGTACAGTATTTTCTCTCATCTTGACCAGTTTACACCTCAAGTACACCTCACGTAAGGGAAAAAAAACATGTGTTTATGGGCGGTAAATCTGGCTTCACAAATATTACAAATAAATATTGTATATTATGCATTTGTATGTTTATGACTCGTATCACTTCATCAAGAACCAGCACCAGGGCAGGTTCTGTGTTCAATTAGTTATCTCTAACAACATTAACACAATGTGTGAGTTATCTCTAACAACATTAACACAATGTGTGAGTTATCTCTAACAACATTAACACAATGTGTGAGTTATCTCTAACAACATTAACACAATGTCGCTGACATTGATTCTGAGATGATGGTGAAGGACTTCTGATAGTGTTGTGTAGATCTCCTGGTGTTTACTGCACATCAAGCCGACCATATTTCGCCTGTTCCTATGGCAACCATCAGCGCCATGCTCTGTCATTATTTGTATTCAATAATTGAAAGGCCAGAGATGAATGACCTTATCTCTGGATACTCATCTTCAATCAGCTCCACACAGTAGAGACCTCACAGTAGACAGTAGAGACCTCACAGTAGAGATCTCAAAGTAGAGACCTCACAGTAGAGACCTCACAATAGAGATCTTAAAGTAGAGACCTCACAGTAGAGATAGTAGAGACCTCAATGTCACGATTGGTTTCAGAGTTTGGACCCAAATGCAGACTACACCAGGGAAGTAGGGTACGAAAGGGGTTTATTTCAACAAACAGGGTAATATGCAGAAAGGTACGAGGGATCGCGCTGAGAGCCAGGGACAGGCGGGGAACAGCGGGGACCGGGGCAGGCAGGGTTGTAGGAGTGGAGAAGTCCGGGAACGGGGTTGTTGTCGGGAGGGACAACACGAGGAGAGAGTCAAACAAGGGTAACAGGGATCGGAAACGAGACGTTAGACAAGGGAAACACAACATGGAACATACACGGAGAATCACTAGAATTCGCAATGATCATTAAAGAGGCCGAGAGAATGATACCATGGGATAAGGCGGAATAATCTGGCGAAGCATGGCTGGTAGTCCGGGGTATAAGTACTGCAGTGGGATGAGTGATGACAGCAGGTGAGTAGCGGAGGCAGGCCCAGAAGCCAAGGCCACGCCCACACACACACACGCACAGACGACATAGAAACAAAAACATAGAACAAACACACAAACAAAGAAAACAGAACATAGAACCGACAGGGGAAGGGAAAAACACAAGGAACCGGGCAGGACCGTGA
>OMKN01022690.1:2026-13948 GCA_900302345.1 Melanonus zugmayeri
GCAGGCTACTTTGCCTGAAGCCTGTACATCAACAGCCTCTCTCCCACCCCTCCCACAACCACTCCAGACACACACATATACACTTCATACATACTGTACGTACGCAGTTGACTCTGCACACACCGGCATGCTATATAATCGTGCTTTTTGTCTGGCCTTGTGGGGAGCACAGCATCGATGGTGCCTGCGTGGTCGTCGGCAGCACAAAGAGAAAGCGAAACCGACGTCACGTTACATCACGTTCTCACCATCTCCCAAGCAGCCAGCCATCCTCCATGATCCAGACGTGGTCACAGCACACACTGTGAGCCAGTGAAGAACACGAACTGGAACATAATAACCCACAAGCAACCAGGCATCCTCCATGATCCTAGTCTCACAAATCAAAGATTTTTCGATTAATATCTAAAGTCTGATGGCAGACAAGCTCAAATCTTGGTGAATGGGGCGTTTCACTTCTTTCTTTCGCTTCATATTTGTTTTTCAACCAATCATGTTGCTGGAGGCGGGGATCTGTAAGCGTGTAATTGGTGAACACAAACTCGGCCAGCTCTAGTAAACTGTTAAAAAAGTGTCTGTAAATGTTTCAAATCAACACCGTGTAGACTGACCCCTGTAGAAACACACACATTAAAATCCCCTTCTGAAAGCTTCATCCACTCGCGCAAATTAGTTTTTCTTCGATGGAATATCTCTGTAACAAAAACAGGAAACAAGGCGTAACTCTGCCCCTTGCAGTTTTTGGTTTCCGGACCAAGTGCTGTGCTGTTTCCCCCCAGAAGTTCTGCTATAACATAGTAGGACTGCCGAGATTAGTCTGGAGATTACCATGACCCAGACATGGTCACTCGTTGACTTTGATTGTACCACGGAAACGTTCTTCCCTTGTATGAGAGAGGAGTATATTTCTTCTTTGGCCACTAAGATAAAGTGACAGGAGGGAGTAGCCTTGAAAAAAAAAAAAAAAAGAATTTCGCTCCACACTGACCGATGCTCACAGTTAGCTATCGGCTGCCCCTTCCTCCTCAAGCAGACACAACGCTGGTAAACAGAGATACCCCCCCCTTCCCCAAGGTACCATAGCAGCATTATGTAGGAGAACGTGAATGGAGACTGATAGGGGTTGGTGGGTGGGCGGTCGCATGAGGGTGACGAGGAGGTGCAACTGAGATGGGGTGACTCAGATTGCAGCATAAACCCAGAACTAAAATAAAGATGTAAGACGGAAATTTGAATTAGACATTCTGATGACACAAAGGGGGGGGGGGGGGAGCGAGAGAGAGCCTGACTCTTATGCACATGTGCAACAGTCCGTTTCTGTGCCCTAGTGTTTCTCAGGGGACGTGGCGAAATAAATTGCCCCCACCTTTAAATAGACACCTTGAGGTGTGTGTAACCAAAAAAAGTCCAGGATTTTACACTCTAGGGCTATATGCCATAAAGTTGATTAGTGAAATGCGCCCATGGCTGAACTGGCATCACCTCCGGTGCATTGGGAGATGAGATGTGTCAACCACTGGACATTGGCCACTTTGCCAAGATTAGAACAAAATGAAAGGATCCCCAGAACACTGTGTTCCCTCCGTCTCACGCCAAGCACTCTCTTATCGAAACCCAGCCTCTCGCTTCCATTACGTTCCCCCTGATGCCCGAGGACATATTATGGTCAATTGAATTTCCGGACTTGTTTTTTTACAAAGAATAACTGACGTTTTGCCAATAACTATGCTAAAAAGAAAAGTGATTGCGGTAGTTAGCATTTTTTGTAAGTGATAGTTAGTGTTCGGGCCTGAGCTAAGCTTCTTGCATTTTGCAAGAACTCATTTCGGACTTCTGAATTATTGACATATTTTGCTCATTGGCAGACTATCTCTTGTCAAGGTGCTTTGGAAGTAAAAGTGTTAATATGGTTAAATTCATTATCTACTGCATAATGATTGACAGAATACATTTGCATGTTTCTGTATCAGGTTACTATTACTACTATTATTTCTCACCCGTACACTTAGAATGGATGCATAGAAGAGTTATAATGTGCAGTTGGTGTATTACTTGATTAATTGAGTTGTGTTTGTTTTGTTCTCATTGCAATGATTGACTTATCAAGCAATCAATCTCACCACATATAAAAAGATGAGCCATATTCCGAGAGAAACCTATTCAGTATAATAATAGACTATAGACACTGAGCATTTAGATAAGAACCTCTTGGATTTTCACTGAAATCAGGCATTTTATATTTTTTGAAGTATTTTAGTCGTGTCACTGTGAGAGCTGTGTCTGGTAAAAGAAACTATAAAAATGTGCAAATCTGTCATTCTGGAAATGTATGACCTGGTTTGAACCCACAATAACCTGGATTGGATAAAAATATTTATCTAGGTCTTACCTCAACCCCAGCCCCACATGCCAAAACAGCGACATGACTTGAAACATGCAACTTCAGTAGCTTCAGAACACGGAATAAACAGCCATGCTTTAACACGTTCCCTGTCATCTGTGTCATTGAAAAGTAAAAAAAAGCTGAGCCCCTACAAGGATTAGTGACACATGCCAGGGAACACAGTGTGTTCGCTTTTGTAACTGAACGCTATTCAAAACATCATCAACGACAGTGTCACCTTTTGGTGTATCCTCCACACCTCCCATTGTGCTCTTTATTGGTTTTCAGTGCTAGCTAACCTTTCTAGCACAGGGTAACATTGATGGCATAATCAAAAAAAATCCTTCATGTTGTGCAACAAAAACAACCACAACAACAAAGAACAGCATCTCTTATCAGAGCGCTTCAAGCACTGAGACAGACTTGCTGGGATCCAATTAAGAAGTGTGAAAATAAAAAAGTACAGTTAATAAGGAAGAGAAAACAAGCCGGGGCCCACGAGAGACTATATATAAGTACAGTGGGTATTTGATGGGTGATTATCAGGTACAGGCTACTGCTGTAATGAACCACTGAAATTAGTTTCCCCAAACAAGTGCCACAGGGAATTGATGATGATGATAATGATGATGATCAGGAAGATAATGATGATAACAATAGAAAGGGGCAGGAGGGGTCTAGTGGTTAGGGTGTTTGACTCCCAGCCAAAAGGTTCTGGGTTCAAACCCTAATGTCCGCTGTGTATAGGCATCTTTGAGAAAGATGCCTAATCCCCATACCTGCTCTGTAATGGCATGTATCTGAATTTACTGTAAGGATAGAAATGTCTACTAAATGACTAAATAGTAGGAAACATGAAGTAGGAAAGGTAACCCTATCTGACACTAGCAAGGTCTCCTTGATGTTCTTGCCTTCTGAGCTGCACATGTTCAATACGTTTTCAGTTTCTTTTTTTTTTATTAAAGGTATAGCTTTCATAGGCTCATAACTAGGTATTTAGATTATTTTCTATCATTGCCATCACAAATAATATACTTTCTGTTTATTTTACTATAATAAAGCCTTATTAGTTATGTATTAGTAATAATAATGATGATGATGATGATGATGATGATGATGATGATGATGATGATGATGATAATAATATAACAATAATAATAATGTAATAAAGTACTTAATAAAGTACTAGTATCAGTAGTAGTAGTAGTAGTAAGGGTAGTAGTAGGCCTAGTAGTCATTTTTTGTTTCTTATTAGATCATTTCCCTGACAAATATGTTAGTTAAATGGGGACTTAGTTTTCTATTATTGTAAAACCGTGCACATTAAGAGATCTGGGTGTGCTGATTCCTTTCCCAACCAGGCCATAATCGGAGGGCTGATGATGATGTTTTCATTTTCTAGACGATGTTGAACCCAAACTACTGTATGTTTCATGCATCTACTGCATTTCCTACTACACATCAGATAAACGCACATTTACACTATGCTCATTTGTAACATTTATAATGACTACAATAAACTATTATACCACAGGTGTGAATAGGTTATTTGCCTCTCTTCTGGCCAAGCCATTCAGAGATAGAAAGCACAATCAAAACTAATACCACAACTGCAAACTGCAATTGCTGTTTCCAAAAATATGCTTTCTAACTTTATACCCAGGGTGTTTATAAAAACGTATTTCATGTGCTATGTAACACTTCCTACGATGAGCAAACACATTCTTAAGTGTGGATTTGGCAAAGTACTACCCCCAAGTTAAGCTGTGTGGCTTCCACAAGTCAGCTACATTTATCATAACACATTGAATAACATATTTTATTAGGAAAGTCTTCATTTGAATATTATGTTATGTGGTTTTGTGTTGTACAAAAACAAGTATCTCAAACAGGAACCCTCGGCCCCACTTGGCCACCCCCATGAACACCCTAGTGCCGCCTCAGCTCGAGATTGCGAGACGTGGTAGCGCTCGGTCACCTGCGCTACACGAAGAGGACGCGGTGCCAACACCGGAGGAAAGGATGCTCACGGGCTGGACACGGGCTACATTTAGCACATGATCCGTGTACGCCCGGCTACCATGCCATATATTTCGTATGAAATGCTGTCTATCCGCCTGAACGTTGTCGGCCCCACTACACGAGAACCCACAAGAACAGCGAAGACGAATCGTGCATTGTCGTTAGTTCTTTTCATCAAATACGTATGAAATAATAAGGAGGGGCTACGTCTTTCGTTGTCCTGTCGATGTAATAGTCGTATATAACAATAACGCCACTGCCACCGCTGCGAACTGAAGTTAAATATTGCTGTTGACTCCCGACGTGATGGTCATGTTGACAAAACACTGAGCGACCGCGTCTCCTTTAAGGATGCTCCGGCATCGTCCACGTTCAACGCAAATAAATTGTCCGTTTAAAAACAACAACCGTGGAACCAACGGTATCTATGTTTCCCCCCCGACGTCTCTGCGATATCACTTAGTTTTTTTTTTAAATAAAAGTGCACACCCGTGAAATGTGGGCACTAGGGATGCGCTAAAGCCACCCGACCGCATTCAGTTGTGTCTGCCTCGGCGTCGGCAACACACACACACACACACACATAAGCGCGCGCGCACACACACACACACACACACACACACACACACACACACACACACACATTCCATTCGAGTGTAGGATGCACGCGTACACCAAAAAGAGCACCGAGCTAATTGAGCACATCGGAGGATAAGGTCGGCTACTCACACGCTCTCCTGGCTCGAGCCATAGGTGCCATCGGTGCTCGCGAGGGGGAGTGCGCGCCAAAAAAAAGCGCTCGCTTTAATGCCGCGGTCAAAGCCCGCGGTAACGCTGTGGTCCTTCGCTCCTAGCACGCCTCCCTATGACCGCCGTGTTGAGGAGGATCACACTGTGGTCTGTGGAGGAGCTTCTAGGCAAGCTGCTGCTGCTGCTGCTGCCGCTGCTGCTGCTGCTGGTGTGGAATGTTGTTGTCGCGGGAATAGGAGCGTCATCCGGTCGTCCTAACGTGAACATGTACGTCTCTTGGCTGGATCAGTGCGCACCAGGCAGGCAGACACACATACATACACGCGCGCGCGCGCGCACGCACACACACCTCACCCGCTTCTCTATGTATTCTGGCACATAAGCAGTGACGTGAATGGAAATGTATTTGGTTTTGCACTTGGTCTTATAGCCACACATCAATTCAAGGATATCAATAGACCTAGATGGCTGTTAAACGTTGAGTTAACATGAGTGGATTAAAACAACTGTCAGAAGCAGACAGGGCTAGCCTACATTCAGTATTGTTGATGAGATATTACGAAAATATTACTATAAAAAATGTCCATTAGGCCTATACAGGATTGGTGTCTTTTTATGATCGTTAATAATAATAATAATAATAATAATAGCTTACATTTATATAGTGCCTTTCAAAAGACCCAAGGTCGCTTTACATGGAGACAGAGAGAGAGAGACAGACAAACAAAGAACACAGAAAAATAAAATAAACTAAAACCCTAGCTAACAACTAACCAATCAACTGACAACTAACCAACAGACTAACTAACTAACTAACTAGAGGCCAAAGGCGTTGGTGAAAAGGTTAGTTTTGAGGGCGTTCTTCATTGTTATTTTCAACAAAGGATAATTATTTTCTAGGAGAGGACATAATGATTGATAGTGATTACTGTGGCCCAGATTCAGATGAATGATCTCTAGAATGTAAGATATTATCCAGTAAAACCGTTTACGTTTGGCCACCATGCGTGTTGAAGCACTAACTAATGCAAACATGAAAAAGGTCTAGAAAACTGGATGACAATTGTACAGGAATTGTCACATTATCCTGTTGGAGCAATAATTATTGGAGAAGAGTGTGTGACATGCCAATAGCCCTCAGATTTGCCAGACAATTGCCATGTCTATTGACATTCAGGAACAGGTATTGGCCACTTGCAATCAAATGTTTTGCTGGTTGAGAACGGAAAAGTACTGGAGTGAACCCTACACCACCCCAAGACACATAACTCCCACCTACCCCCCATTCCTTCACATATATGTTCCAGATATGTTACTCCTAGGGTCAACTCTCGACTCTATGGAGCTCTAAACCTCTAGACCTCTAGGCCTCTAAACCTATAGACCTCTAGACCTCAAACTTGGCAACCTGCCCACACTAGTGTGACCTTACCTAACCTAAGTATAGACGAGAGATGATACATTTCTTTAGCCTTTTTCATTCAAACATTTTCTTGTCCACTGCAAATGGAAAATACATTTTTTACTCACATTATTTACTGATCCCAAATCTCATAAAAGCCTGCATAAAACTGGATGCCTGATTTATTTGTGTTCTCCTGTTAACAGGAATGTTTATCTCTTCTGTGTCCGTTCCCGAATGGATTATGTAATGGTGGTGTCGCTCTCCTCTGTCCACTTTAATTATGATGAAACGACCAGTAGGCCGTGAGCATCATCATGCCCAATTAGGCTGAAGAGCAGGTGTGTTGCTGTGATCCATCACCACTGAAAATAAGTAACTGAATCTACTCAGGTATTCTGTGGGAGCTCCAAAGCCCCAGTTTAAAGACATTAGCAGGAGAGGAAGATAGTGAAGGAATGTACATTTTTGCCCCCGTTACATCATCATTTTGTTGAATTACTATTTACTATTTAGTTATTTAGTTATGCAATCAAAATCTCGGTTCCTCAAAGGCTGATTCAGGCTGAAACAGTCTCGTTAACTCAAACCAGACTTCAGTAATCAGGGTAAGTGATCCTGTTCTACTTTAAAAGGGGGAAGCATCGCTCACCGAAACCATGATTTTCTAAAGGAATTTCATTGAAATGGCATCGCAACACAAAGAAAGAGCTTTTTTCACAGCGGAGGAACAAGAGATGATAATGCATAATTATGAAGATTACAAACATATAATGATAGTAATTGTGCATGCTTGCAGTAGGGTTATTCTCTCTATTCTTATCATGAGTTCACCTTATTCATTTTCTACAATAATGTTATGCTATGGTGTACTAATAACGCTGTGTCATAATTATTCATCACTTTTTTAACCACCCCCCCACCCCCGGCCATCAAGAGAAACGGGCTTGAAGTCCTGGTGCTGGCTCTGCATCCTAGGTCATGAACTATGGTTTGCAGGCATAACCCCTGTCTCTAATTAATAGTCCATCGTAATGACCTAGTATATATGTACAATGTTAGATCACTTCTACATAAAATAAGCAATTCTTTAAATGACATGAGATTTGCTATATCTTTGCTCGAAGCTGTGGCACAGTGTAGACTGAATATTCTGGAGTTGTGGACACAGCGCGGCCACTTGGCCTCAACATTAGTGATATGGCAGGTGGAGTCACAGATCATCTAAGGTTAATTGAGGTCAAGTCATGGGTATTGTACAGTACATGGGTAGCCTAGGGCATGCAAGGTCCATGACCCCTATTGTCAGACAGGCAGATTGCTATAAAAATAATTATTTGTTCTAGAACAATGACATTTTCGAGGAAAATGATGTCATAGGTAATCTGATTAACGATTAATTGAGGTTAATTAATGTGATGTGTCTAGGTTGAAGTAGCAATAGGCGATTGTTACACATTACAAGTGTGTTAACCCCCACGCCTGCAGTATTTAAGCAGCGGTTTATTTTCTTAACACTTCGATGACATGTCTTGTCCCCTTGACAGACTTAAGAGTGCAGATCGTTCCTTATTGCTCGCAGCTCAAAGCCACCGGAAATTAAACCAAGATTAAGATAAGGCCCAATCTTAATAAACTTTATTAACATTATTTAGTAATGCGAATTATTCAATTGATGCATGGTTAAAGTATATGTCGATACAGTAGGTTGTATAGTAAACTACAGCTTCACCTTTCTTAAAAAATAAATACATTAATATAGGCCTACTATTAGGCCTATAATACATGTTTTGTTGTTTCTATGACCAATAAAAAAAACGGTCTGGTGAATGCTAGATGGCTTCAACTAGTCACGCAGAGCCTTTCCATGGTGAAGTAGTGCAAATGAACCGACTAGGCTTCAACAAATAAAAGCACTCGCAGCTTGGGAATTCCCTGATTGATCACATTTTCAGGGTGTGATAGATTTTTCAAGTTCAAGCTATCCGAGATTGAGTGATCTCGTTCCTCAAGATTGAAATCAGCTGTTCTGAAACCGAAAAATCTGGCAGTCCAGGGAAGCGCTCGCTTGAGTCAGAGTTCTGGTTTGACCTTAAACACATCCTACCCTGCTACTTGAAACAGGCCCCAGAGTGTTGTATCATGAACCACCTCACAACATGTTTACAGTACACATACATTATGCAACCAGATTTTGCAATAAGCTCTGTGCATCTTGCAACACTTTGCAACTAAACAATCAAATTCACTCTTTCCAGGCTTTTTCCTTTTATTTATTATTCTAACTATTCAAAATGTTGTTATATATATTTGTATATATTATATAGTCAATTGTGAAATGCATTGACTTAATCATAAAGAGTTTTGTAGTGTGTGTGTGTGTGTGTGTGTGTGTGTGTGTGTAACTGCACACAACATTCCATGAAATGCATATTTTCTCACCCCTGTGACTACACTGACTGACTGACTGAACAGGCCTATATTCTTGGTGCATTCAGACTACCGCGCTAACAGCCCTCCCCCGACCAACCCCCGATGTTTAGAAAATGTGTCGATCAGCTATGGAGCCATTCTATTGGCTTACTAGCGTTTACGCATGGTACCGCCCAGTCCTGGCCACTATTGTCAACATAAGATAGGGTTTGCGTTTATGGAATAGAAAGAGGCATCGTTTTGTTTGCGCCTAGTCCTAGTTATTGAACAATTTGGACTAACAAATAGAAACCATGAAGTTCGTAAGATTCATCATGAAAAATGCTGCATTGGCCAGTGTGCCGAAACATATCGAACATTTCTCTAAATTCTCGCCTTCGCCACTTTCCATGAAACAATTTTTGGATTTTGGTAAGTAGCATTGCAATCGTGTTGCCGTTTAAGCCAAATGTCAACCATGTCTACAATGCACGGTTGTGATCGACGCTTTACGCTGATTAATGAGCGTCGCTGATAATCAGCATGCAACAGCTCGGTATTGTCCTACACCCATATGTTTATATATATATATATTTAATATAGGCCTATATTTGTTGAACACATCTGCCTCCACGCCTCGTTAACGGGTGTGGGTGTTGCGTCAGCTCCACTGAGACTCGGTCCGCTCCGCTCACCGTCAAATGTGAACGCAGTAGTACACACTAGTGCATCGTATGTGTATTTTGATTATTGATTGATTGTTTTTACCTAGACGTATAGGCCTACACATACAAACAAATACAAAAAAGACAATATGTACGTAATATTACGGCCGTTTTGCGATGCGAGTTTTGTCTACCGTTTAATTAATCACACACAAAACCCCGAATGAATCATGCCGTTTTATTGGTCGTGTATTTGGTGTTTCAGGGTCCATCAACGCTTGTGAGAAGACGTCGTTTGTGTTTTTGCGACAGGAGCTCCCAGTGAGACTGTCCAACATTATGAAAGAAATCAACCTTCTGCCGGACAAACTGCTCACCACTCCGTCCGTGCAAACAGTACAAAGTTGGTGAGTTAAACAACTTGCATAACACCTTTAGGCCCCACCTGTTGACTTTGTATTTGCTTGATGTTGTTGTTTACTTCCACACCGAGACTTTGCCTTTGGCCGTTGGACGTGGGGCTCTGGGCAGATCGCAAGGACTGGGGGCGTGGCCGTCGGGTTGTAGTGCGAACTTTACCCCACATTTTCGTCACACGTCACGTGACCTGAGTCTCTGTTACTCTAGTATCCTCTCTCCTCCCCCCATCCGCTTTCACTTGGAGCATCCCATGAATGAGACATAAATAGGATAGTTGTCTCATCAAAGATGTGAATAACATGCCTCTGTTTGTGTGTGATTTTGTTCAAGGTACATCCAGAGCTTGATGGAGATCCTTGAGTTTTTAGACACAAATCCTGATGACCACAAAGTCTTGGGAAAGTAAGTTTCTGGTCATCCATTTACAACATTTCTATTCCATCCATTAAAATGACAACATATATAAGGCAACACAATTCATGTATGGTTTTATTATAGTTCAACTGAAAGATGAAGACATTGAACATTGTTTTTGATCTCAAATGATGGTGTCCAAATAATGCAGAATATTAATCCAATTATGGTTTCTATCTTAAATCAAAACAAATAGAAATAGTTGAAACACTATTCTACTGTTGGTTATTAAGATGATATTTTGCCTCTGCTAGCTTCGTGGATACCCTAGTGACGATCAGGAACAGGCATAACGACGTAGTGCCGACCATGGCACAGGGCGTCCTCGAGTACAAGGAGGCCTTTTCCCAGGACCCGGTTACTAACCAAAACATCCAGTACTTCCTCGACCGCTTCTACTTGAGCCGCATATCCATCCGCATGCTGATCAACCAGCACAGTGAGTAGCATGCAATGTTGTATCAGAGCAGTGTTAGTGTTGTAGTGCATTTGGCCATTTTACTATTCAAAAACGTTTCATATATATATATATATATATATGTTTGTTTGTCTCTGTTTGCCTGAACAGCATATTGCTTTTCATTTACTCCTCCGTCTCTTCTTCCTGCGCAGCTCTTGTCTTTGACGGAGCTACAAACCCAGTTCACCCCAACACCATCGGCAGCATCGAACCCCACTGTGCAGTGTCAGAGGTCATCCAAGGTGAATAGGAACTGTCGCCAGGTTATGAATCAGAAATGTATATATTTTTTTGCCAATTTTTTCCCCAACAATTTCAGTAGTAGGGTTACTTTTCAGAAGTAGGTCAAATCTGGAATGCCTTTTGATGCTGTGTGTACCTACGACACGCTCTGTACAAATAAGATAAGAAACAGCAGTGTTCCTAGAATTCACTCTCTCAGGAATTGGATGACATATCGTGAATATCGTGAATGGCATTATGTTTTGGATGGAAGTTGTTGATGAACTGTTGAGAAATAAAGGCCTTGTCATTCCCTATCTGACCCCTAGGCCCAATCCCCTAGGCCCAGTTTGTTTTTTTCCTTGTCAGTATCCTTCTTCCCCAGGCCCGAGCACTTAAGATCCATTCATCATTATCAGTACCACCATGTTCAAGTGAGGTAATGGTTAACACACTCTCCCTTTGTCTCTCTCTGCCCCAAGTTGAAGATGTTAGTTACCTGGGTAGCAGCTGGGCTCTGGAGTACAATACACCTCTGTGAGACTGAGCAGTGTAAACCCAAAACATTTTCAAGGACGGAAGGCCTGAACAGCTCCCCACAGGATACAATAATTCATATAGAGATAAGACTGGCCAACGTTGTATGCCTCGATTCTGCCCAATGAGGTGTCAGGATGAGTCGCACCATACCCCAACTGTGACGTAAAGACACAGACATATAACCAAAGTTTTAGAAGGAACCGCACCCTTCTCGCCCCGACCCTGAAGCGAA
>OMKN01022691.1:0-12064 GCA_900302345.1 Melanonus zugmayeri
AACTGATACACTATGACATGGGGTGTACTACATGGGGTGTACTACATGGGGTGTACTACATGGGGTGAAAGAAATGTTGGTTCTCCAGTCTAAATGTCCGGATGACAGAGGCACAGTAAAAGGCTCAAGTTGGGCTCACTCTCTGTCCAGCCTCTTGCATTGTCAGCCCATGGTTGATCACATGATCAACTAAGGTTGCTCTGATTTCATTTGAAAGTTGTCTTCTTTGGCCATGACCTCCTCTACCAGCTCTACCCCTACCTATTCCTGCCCCTCTCATTCTCACCCTCCCTCTTCCTCTCTCTGCGACGTCTTCCATTGTTGTTGTAAAATAAAAAGGTGCTCACCTGTGGTCTTTTTATAGTGCTTACTTCCTGATTGATGAGTTAAGAATTAAGCAATGAGGTGTTTGGCAGGTTAGCTCATGTATTGACTGATTGGTCCATGGGTGTGTCATTTTGAATGGCAGTGTTTTGAAATGGCAAACATGTGACTTTATGTCAGATTGTTGTGTCTTATGCAGAGAACCGTGTTCAGTGCATGTAAAAAGTGCCATTTTGAATTGCAAAATGTGTGTAAAGCAGAAAATGTGTTTAGAGTTTTGGAGACTTGAGAAGAGGTTTTGCTCTCTGTGTGTCAGTTTAAATAATTGTGCTATGCAGGTCATTTTAGTGTGTTAGCAATAGTAAAAAACTGTAAGTAGAGGGTAGGGCTAGTTCAGCATCCTGATGCCTACAGGTAGTCTCAGACCCGGGACCTTTAGGCCAGGACTCAAACAGCCAATTGTTGAGACATCAGCGTCTAAACAACAATTTGAGATTTTTAACTTTAACTTTCTCATTTTGCCCTTCATGCGCACGCTTGCTTTGTCTAAACACTGGATTTGAACAGACCGTGACACGTCATTATGAGATATCCTTCTTATCCTCCCACTTACACCCGCTTTTTATCCAAGAGCTTTCACTATTTATTTCACCCAAACGCTTCCCTAGCAGATCCCAGTGTCATTCCCCCACCACTCAATGTCATTGAAGTCAACATTGGCTTGAACAAAAAAAAAAACCCTTGTCTCCACTCTCGCACAGCTCTCATTTTCTATTCATAATTAAAGTGTCTCTGAGGACGCTTGCACTGCATTGCCCTATTTCTATATTCACCACAAAAAAACCCTCATTCTTTGTGCTTTGTTCTGTGTGGTGGAATCGCAGTGTTTTCCCCGCGTGAACGCCGCCTGTGCCCCTGCAGAGCCGCGGTTCTGAACCGCGTGTCGCGCGGCGGTATCTGGAGGTGGTCATCTGGCTCCGTCTCAGTTTATCAGAAGTTTGTCTGTTGTTGTTGTCGTCGGCGTTGTTCAATTTAATTCGAGCTTCCCTCGGTCAACGCTTCCTCGCGTTTGGCTTCCCCTCGCTTGTTGTTCCTCTCCTAACATCTTCCTGCAATCTGGAAGCAAGGTGTTCGTTCCACCTCTTTCCGCCGAAGTGGTGTTACCCAGGGACTAGTGTGACAAATGGAGTGATTTGTAATAATTGCGGCTGTTGTCTGTGTGATCTTGATCCACCGTGCAAATCTGTCATGTATGCGAGTGCGAATTCCAACACTTCCACAATTTAAGCCTTACCGGCCGCATTTCAAATCGGAGCAAAGCAGATGATGTTTTCAGTGCTGTATTAATTGCCTTCTTTTGTCATTCGGGTGTGTAATTATTTCTCCCCAAGGCATTTTTTGGATGATGTCTTTTCCTGTGGGGAACTGGAATGGAGTTTGCAGTCTGGAGTTGGTTTTAACAGCATTTTGGACACAATGTAATAATCCACATAAATACATATAGTTCATCACTCCACGACTCTAACTGACAAACACAAGCAACATGAGTGATCAGATGCTTAATGGAATAATGCTTAAGATTTAGGATTTAAAAAACCTTCCTCCAGTGTTTGGGTCAAATCTGACCAAACCTTTCCTAAATCATGAATCTGGTGTTTTTCATCTGATTGCCTCAAGACCTCATGTTTTCCCCCACACCAGGCATTTGAACATATAAGCTCATCACCACCTTCAGTGCATTTTGAGTGGTTTAGTCAACTTTGCCCCCCCACACAGACTGGCCAAATGTGTCCATAAACACTATAATAATAATGTGTATATATAATATAATATACTAAGGGGGGAGCAGCAAACAGTGGAGAAAGCTTAATATTTTACAACAGGGTCAGATGTAATGTTAAAAACATATGCCATGGTTGAAGGCCATGTCAATACTAAAATACAGATGAAGTATAACATAGAAAATGAGAGGATGTGACAACCATAGCTTGTCTCCTATTTCAAATGCGCGCACACACACAGATGTTGTGCACGCTGTTTTTCTTCTTTCACCATTGATTTAGCATGGAAATGGTGTCTCAACAGGCCCCTCCGTCCTGCATTATTGAATAATATGACAATATAACACTATGGATGGAGGGATTGATAAAGGAAGCTGCCAGATTTGAAAAACAATAAAAATAAACGACGCCCCTTAGCAGATTGTCTTTGACAAGAATGTGTTGATGTCAAGTCCAGGACTAAATACCAATCCCTATTAAGCCTCATCCATTTGACATGATAACAACGGTATCCATTTAATTAAACTCAATGTCAAAAATATTTATAATCCATCAAAGGCACGATTATTAAAAAGAAGAAAACCTAGCAGAAACCTGGCTTAGCACAGAAATATGGATCAAAGGCAAAGGCATCCATTAATTATGAATATGACATGTTTGTTTTCAAGAATAGCTATACAGGTTATCCTTACCAGAGGGTCCTGTAATTGTATATGGGCAGATAGGGGGGGGATGAAACGACTACAATAACTAAAGTGAATCACCAATAGACTAGACCGTGCCAACGCCAATCCCGATCAGAGGAGCCATGTTTTGCCGTAGACGGAGGAAGGAAAAGAGAGCCCCAGCATGAAGGATGAAAGGATCAACCCAGACTATATCTTCATCTCTCACTCCCCGCTTTGCCTCTCGTGTCATTATGCACGTTTGCCCTCCCCAGCATGCACACTCCTCCCAAGTGTGCATGCAGATGTGCACGTGCATGTTACGCTGTTGCGCACATACGGGGGACGTATCCCCCCCCACACACACACACACACACACACACCACAAGCCCACGTGTGCCACAGCAATAAAATGTAGCAGCTGTGTAAAATGTCAAGCTGGCCTTTTTGTCAGAGACAGGGATTTGCACCAATCCAACCGTTACCCTTTCTCTTCTTCTCCAGATAAGAGAGATGAGAGAGAGAGAGAGAGAGAGAGAGAGAGAGAGAGAGCGACAGGGCAATAGTTTGACTGGAGAGAGAGACAGTGGAGGAAGAGAGGTGAGAAGGGAGAATGCCATTCATGGGGCACTGGGGGAATGAGAGGCAGAAAGGACAGAGAGGGGTATATGGATGGATTATGATAGTGTCTCATGCAGGGGACAGAGAGAGAGAGAGAGGGGCGTGGATGGATGGATTATGATAGTGTCTCATGGGGACAGAAGACGGGTTCTCATTTCAGCTCAGTGTCTTCAGATCCCCCGGCAACCAGCTTTAATCTCATTTGGGTCATCTGATGGTGAAGAACCGATTGGCACGATTAGAAAACAAAACTCAAGTTCGCAGACAAACAGTAGCACACACACACACACGTACCTACACACTCACACACACATGCACTCATTCACACACACACACATACATGCACTCATACACAGACACGCACACCCACCCACACATACATGCACTCATATACACACACCCACCCACACACACACCCACCCACACACACAGATGTCTGTTTTTCTTCCTCCGCCATTGATTTTGCATGGAACTAGTGTCTCAACAGGCCGCTCTGTTCTACATTATTGAAGACGTTGTTACATACAATATGGATAGGGTGACCACGTTTTCCAACCCCCAAACCGGGACCCTTAATGTACCGTGTGTTCATGCACGTGCACACGTATGCACTTAAGCACGCACCATAGGCCTTTTCATCTGGATGGGGGACAATTATTTCAGCACTTAGCACACCTCAGATCACTGTCACTGGCACTTGCCCCGCTGAAGTAGGTCGCAGCGGTGATACTTCCCACTTGTAGCCACCGAATATACAGTATATAATCTATATATACATATACTATATTAATATGATCTTTGACCGAAAATGTACTCTTGCAGTGTTTGTGCAGAGCGCAGCATTTTCGTTGCCAGCTACTTCATGAAGTAGTAGTAGAGTCTTCTGAAGGTCTTTAGAGAAGACCAACTTTCTCTTCCGCATGACAGCTAACCGTTATGATAAACGTCTGTGTAAGCGCTGAAAACAGGGTGTGGTGAAAACGGGGACAATTTGGTGTTGAATATTGAAAACCGGGACATTTTGGTGTTTTACAGATATTTGTTGGGACTCAGGACCTCTCTTATTATGAAGGCAAGAGTTTTTAGAGACTGACAAAACCCTTTGGCTTTCTCTCACGAGCATCTATATAAAAAATATTGATTTTCAGTGGAGGGAATGGCTTATCTTAGCCGTATGTTGCCAGTGTGACACGTCAAAGGTTGAATGACGAAGGATGAAGGTTTGAATTATGTTTTTAGATTTGTTCTTATTCGCTCCCAAGACTGTTTAACACTGCCGGGATTGCAGCTGAAATAATACAGCTAAAATGGTCTTACATGCCATAAGAATACATCTAAGCAACACATTAATTTAATGGAATACACAATTGCAATTATAGTCAGATCTAGCCTACTCGTGCCTTAATAATGGGGCAGTGATATTGATAAGCTTATTAACTTAATTGAATTACGCATTCACACAGTCGGCAATTTTTTTCCAGCTTCTCTTCCTGCCTTTAGCAGCAGCAACTATGTTGCTTTTAGCCTGGATTACATTTTTAAATTCTTCATATTGTTTAATATTATAGTTTGCCCATCTTGGGTAAAATATACGGCTTTGGTAGACTTTAGAGATGCGCGGATTGAGTCTTTGGCCCACGTGACCCGACTATAACTTATATAATAATCCAATAATGTTGTATAACAATTAAGAGTAATAGACATAGACCAACATTAGAGCATCTAATATAAGTAAAATATAATACAATGTTATGGTGGTGATAATTATGATTTGCAACATGCAACAGGGGGGCTCGTCCCTAAACATAGTAGATCCTTCTGTTCTAGTGGAGTGAGCCCCGATCGTAGTTTGACCTCCCACGAATGATTACATTGGTGTCTTACTCAGGGAGGCAAATTATTGCATTGGTGAGACAGAGAGGACAATAGTAGGGAGTGACGTGGTGTGGGACGAGGGGTCCCTGCTTGTTTTTGTGATGAGCAGCTGCTGAGTCAGTTCCCCTGTTGTGCTCGTGCTATACCTGGGCAAGAAGCATGACAATGGGCTGTCTCATGGCAGGGCAGGTAGACAGCTGGATAAGGATATAGAAAAGCTACGTAAGGATTTTTCCATTACAGTCGGTACACTGTAGATGCTGAGCAAAGGTCTGTCCCCAAAAGGAGGCAGGGGCAGCAACTGTGTAATGGTATGAAGAAACGTAACATGTATCTGTCCTGGGTGTGATAAGAACTGTTTATAAGCCTGCACTCAGTAGGAGTCAGGCAGTTGCTTCATAAACTAACTCAGGTTTATGTATCGCCGTTGCATTAATAAATCTTCAATGCTGATGAATCCTCCGAGCCCGTGTATTACTTTAAAATACGACTACTGGTGAAGGACTCCACTTCGACAAACTGTGGGTATAGGCGGTTGTGGATCAGCCTTTTTTCTGTATTTATAATATGCAGGTGATTTGCAGGTGGATTAGTTGAAATCAGCTTCTTAATTTTTGTGCAATTATTAATAATTATTTCTAGGCCTAGAATTTAGAATAACACAATATTTCCGTGTTTGAGAGGCCATAAATCCGCAACTACATGGAGAGAGCGTGGTGAATTCAGTGAGAAAATGGCAGAATTGACAGATAAGCAAAAAAATGGCGAATACAACAGAAAAACCCCAAAACAAAAAAAGTCCTGCTTGGGAGAAGTTTGGAGTGGTGGTGAGAAAAGATGGCACCAGTGTTGGATAAGTGATATGCAAAGACTGCACAATGATCTACAAACACGACAGCCACAAGCTAGGCACTTCCAACATAACCCCACGACTGCACCACTGCAGCCAAACCGCGCGCCAGCAACTGTTTCTTTCAGCCTCCAGGCAATATCCTTCATTCGTACAGCCAGCAAAAAGATACCACTCCAAGTCAAAAGTAAACATGTCGATGACTGTGTTGACTTCTGTTGTGCAGACCTTCATCCCTTTGATATAGTTTCAGGGCAAGGGTTTACTACTTTAGCCCAGGAACTTATCAACATTGGAGCACTTTATGGAGCAGTTGATGCCCCATGGCATGGTCTGTCCCATGACAGACTGTGTGTGATCAGGCAAATAAGCAAGCAGAGGCTGAAAAAGCAGCAACCCTTCAAACAGCACTACAGGATAACGAGGGGCTTGTCATCACTACAGACATGTGGACCGATGACTACAACAAAAGAACGAACACATGTGTCACATGTCAATATTTGACACAAGACTGGAAGATGGCAGGTCGAGTGATGTACAGTACACGGCGGAGTTTGACTCCACACTCACAAAAAATGCAGCACACATACATGCTCAGCTCTCTGTGGAAATGTGGTGTCTCCCTGGATCGGGTCGTTTTGGTTAGCGACCAGGGCTCCAATGTTAAGGCTGCGCTTAAAGAATATATGTGGATCCCCTGTATGGTGCACATCCTCAACACCGCCCTTAAGCACATCTTTACCCAGAGAGTGTATGGAGGAGGTAATCGCCATGATTGAGGCGTGCAAGGGCCTCGTCAGATACCTGAAGAAGACCTGTCCTACCCCATGCTGTTGTCCAGGAATGCGAGACGCTGGAACAGCAAGGTGGAGATGCTCCACTCCGTGCGTGACAGGACTCTGAGATACGAGACTTACTGGAAGGGAAAGTGCAACTGGAGCAGACATGGAAGGTGTGTTCCAGGATACACTCAACATCACCAGAGAGAGCGTCGAATGAGCTGGAGGGGGAGCACTATCCCGACCATCCACATGGATCTACTCTGGTTCCACTGACTCAAGGCTCATTGCAACCCAGTGTTCGGTGACCCTGCGCACATGGTCCACATCCGTGCCCGCGCCTCAGAGATGCTGGACGAGAAGTTGATCATAACTCAGATGCACAAGATCGCCACCTTCCTGTGCCCAAGGTACAAGAGCATGAAGATGCTAACCATGGATGGATGTATCCAGCTCCACAGGCAAGTTAGGGAAATGATAAGCGAAACCGCTTCCAGCCCAGTGTCAGCGCCAGTGAGCCCTACAGAGTGCAACAGTTCAGCACCAAGGGCAGAGGATCTCAACGATGATAGTCAATTTTCTCTATTTCCATATATTAGGTCTACTAAAGGTTTTACATATTTTCATACTTTTATAAACATTTAATGAAGTGTGTCACTAGGACACTAATGGTGTCATTTTCACTTATGCATGATTGCGGTTGTTATAGTGAAGCCAGCTAATGAAAAGATATCATGGGTATGTTGAACTTGCTTCATAGTATAGGCCCTAGGAGTCTGGGATAAACCTCAACAGATTCTTCTGGGCTTGTCACCTCATGAGATACTCATGGGCAGACCAATGCCTGTGGGGATCTCTGTGTACCGGTGAATGCCCACAGACATTACTCTAATTGATGAATGTCTGGTGGCATACTGCTGGAGGATGTCTAATCTCAAGAGCACCATATACCAGCCCTGCCGGTTCTAAGGGACGGACCTCTACACTCCATCAGGAGACTTGGTGGAAGTCACTCCAAGATGGACCAGGTGGAATTCCCTCAGGTGGAAGGGACCACCACTGACCAGAACAAGCGAGATGATCCGGAGCCCGACCGTGAGAAAGACCTGGGCGAGAACAATGCCTGACAACTACATCAGCCTCGGACTGCCGAGAACTACACCTGATGACTGCATCAGCCTCGGACTGCCGAGAACTACACCTGACGACTGCATCAGCCTCGGACTGCCGAGAACTACACCTGACGACTGCATCAGCCTTGGGTTGCCGAGAACAACATGGATGGACCACGACCATGGCACCCATCCCGACGCCGTGGATGCTCCCTGAGAGGAGGTAGCATCTCTGCTGCTCCTCTCCATCATCATCGTATTCCCCATCCTGTGGATTCACGAGACCTACCTAACACACAACTTTAACCACGGGGGCCCCCCATCTCCCATAATCGAACAACACATAGACCATAAATGGTTGCATGAAAATAGCACTCACTCTATTGATTCAGATGTTTAGAAGTGGTTCTGGCAATAGTGTAGGTCACCCTTTGGTCTTTTACTCGTCTCTAGTCAAATGTGGGGCAAGAAGTTTGGTCATAGAGGGATAGTCTGATTTCTGCCTGGATTTTGGTTTCACTTGAAGTGTGTGGTTCTTTAAGTAATACATTTCGGGTGATAACCGACTGATGGGCAGGGCTCTGGTTTCATCACTCATTTAAATCTAATGAATGTTCAGTTTGATTTTAAATTATTAAAAGGAGGGAAATGTAATGGAAATCTTAGCATAATGTGCTATAATGCTTAATGTAATAGTTAATCCATTCAAATGTATTAGTTTATAGTCATAAAGTCTCAAACTAATACTACTTGCGTGCAAATCACCCAAATGAAGAAGTACAGAGAATTCCAGCAGATGAGGAGTGCTCGTACTCTTAACATTGGCCAATTATGCTAACTTTGAAAAACTCTTACTATGATGTTTAGCCAATAGTATGCTGTATAAATGCTCTCCGGTACTTCAGTTGACAGAGAGACTCTTCTGAATTGCTTGTGAACGTGTTGCTCCTATATTGCAATATAAAAACTCAACAAAGGCAACCCAAGTCTGTTGTCTTTATTCAAGAAATTCCACAACAGTCTTTAGAGCAGTGTCTGTTCACATGACATACTGTATATGAAGAAATGTAATTTTAAAATCATACCCTGACTCCAATGGGATCCCAGCACTAATATTTGGCCCCTTGTGTGTGCACACACACACACACATACACACACAAACACACACAAACACACACAGATGTCTGTTTTTCACCATTGATTTTGCATGGAACTGTTGTCTCTCTGTCCTGCATTACTGCAGACGTTGTTACATAACAATATGGATGGAGGGACTTGATAAAAGAAGCTGCCAGATTTGAAAAAACAGACCAAGCTGTGGCATCCAGAGGTAGCCGCTAGCCCATAATGAGGACTCTCCGCGCGGAGCGATACGTTATTCAAGCTGTTCATCATACCCCAACACCGAAATACACACAGTGTACACATATAGCCACACAATGCAGATGCACAAGCAGAAATTCATGCACCACGGCTGCAGTGCATGGGGGAACTGAGAGGGAGGACGGAAAAAAAAAACTTTACTAAACTGAAAAAAAAACCTAGTAAGTCATTGAGCGTAATAGTGACAATGACTTGTCAAAAGTTTTGTCAAAATATCGATATATCGAAAATATGTTACAGTAGTAAACAGAACATTACTAGTACTAGTACTACAAAGTAGTAGTACTAGAAGTAGCTGGATTAGTAGTGGGAATTGTAGAATAGTAGTATAGTAGTAGTAGTAATAGAGTCATACATCTCTCTATAGTATTTTTGCCTCACTCTCATAGCAATATGAAGACATTTACATCTCATATAACGCAACTCATATATTGCCCGTCTGTTGCTTTCTGCAATATTCCCTTTCAAGCGTATATCACTCTGTTGTTCGTCTCCACCATGCCCTCTGCTATTTACTTGACGTGAGTTTGTGTGCTATTCATCTCCTCTGCATTCCCTGCCCTTCATTCACTGCCATTTTCTCATCTCCTGTTTTCAGATTGTCTTTATCTGTGATGGCACCCTATAGCTCCTCAAGCCCAAGCCACTGCTTTTATTCCCACGGAAGGTGATCGAAAGAAGGGCTTCTGTTACAGAGTTCCTCCCTCTAACACCACCACACTGCACACACTTCTCTTTGGTTTGCCGCAGGAGGTTTGAATTAAAACACGTCTGCGCCGCCATATGTCGGTGTCTGCCCGTGTGGGTAGGGATGCGTACCGCATACTTTCAAGCGCGTGTGAAGACGCGTTTGCCTTGTTGCGCTGCTAAACACTGTATCACAGAAGAAAGTTACAAACAAAAAAAGAAAAGGGAAGAAAAAAAAAGAAAAGTGTTGTATGGCCAAAAGCATGCTTAGCTGTTATCATCAACATCATCATCATGTGTTTATAACATATGTATTTATTGGTCTTCTGAATACACACACACACCTCCAGACCAGTGGGTTTAGTGGTTTTCAAGCTGAACGAATGTGGGCAGGTACAAAGCATTTGCATCAGGTGACCTTGGGTATTGGGGCAGCTCTCCATTTGACTACACTCCACTACACGCCACCAAAGCGGCAAAGCAGTCGTGAGCTATTGTGTATTTCCTCCAAGTATCTGTTGCTGTGATCTCACCAAAGTCATTTTGGATGCATTGTTGTATTCAAGGCAAGGCTAGTGTATTTATATACTACTACTATTTATATATATTTAGCGCCATTCATTTTGTGTTAATTTGTGTTCACAAGTTAACACACTGGGAGCATTAAGCAGCTTTGCTGACTTTTTCTTTCCACCGTTTCCCACTGGCCTTCTTTAATGTAATAATTATTATAAAGGGGGCGCTGGCGCTCTTTGCTCAGCCACTGCATGTGTATTTATCTATGTTTTACCGTTTGCATATGAGGTGGTCCGCGAAAGGTCTTGATGATAATTTAGTGGTACACCTAAAGTCAAAGGGTGGAACCACTGCCCTGGGTATTACACTCCGCTTGGGCCAGCCTGCTGAACCAGCCCAGACTACACAGCTATACACGAATGATGATGTATGGCTGCATGTGAAAAGGTGGATAGCTGTATTTTCTTTCTGTAGGATTTACACCTACCCTAGGGCATGTGTAACTATTTAGTTCTTACGTCTTAGAGTTATGTTGTAAATTATCTCTGCGGTGCAACCGCTTTTATATTAGTAGCCTAATGCGTAAATCACAACTTAGTAAGAATTTACGTTATAACTAGGGGTTATAACGTAAATTCCCCTTCCAGAGTGAAATCCGTGATATATTGCTATATTATTATATATTATATTATATTATATATATTATATATATATTGCTCTGGTGTGAACGCGCCCTTTTATTGCTAGCGCAGTTTCTTCACTTTGATGCGACACTGATCAAACGTTCGATTGAACCTCATCTCCACCGTTCGCTAAACAACTTGAAAACATTGTCGTTTCTGTGAGTGGCGACAAGCAGCTGTGTTATTCGTCTGATCATATTTCATTGAGGGCTTTCACCTTCCTTCTACCCATAATGCGCTTTTTTTTGGTTTGCTTCCTGTATTTGGTCCGGTTTGCTTTCGCACACAGAGTTCGCTTGGTTTGGTCCGCACCAGAGTCCGAGAATGCTTTCACACGACCGACTACCTGAGGAAACAAACTCCGGTTCGTTTAACAGCTCTGGTGTGAAAGCGCCCTTAGTTTGAACTTACACGCAGCTGGTGCAGCAGGCTGACTTGCTAATTATGTATAATGTATCCTGCATTTTAAGTCATTGCCATAGACATGGTGTTAAGCCAAAACATAAGCATAAGCACAAAACCACTGCAATAAACCATGGTATGTATAGTTGCTTAGTTCACCTGTACGTTTGCGACGAAATGAAACAGGCTGTTACCTCGAATAAAATGATGGATTTCTCTGGGTTTGAACGCTGTTTGAAATATTTGGGCTAATGTAAGTCATAGGCGATTCTACCGGGGGTGCAGGGATGTTGGGATGAAAAATGTACAATTTCAAATCTCCGAAAGCGACCTAACAAAACAATCGA
The DNA here is from genome assembly GCA_900302345.1 of Melanonus zugmayeri. Classification (NCBI taxonomy): domain Eukaryota; kingdom Metazoa; phylum Chordata; class Actinopteri; order Gadiformes; family Melanonidae; genus Melanonus; species Melanonus zugmayeri. Next base: position 12,026 of record OMKN01022691.1, read on the forward strand.
TGCATTCATCAGCAAGAAGAATAAAGGCTCCCCAACTAT
>OMKN01022691.1:12084-26176 GCA_900302345.1 Melanonus zugmayeri
CCCTGCACACAACTCAACAAAATATATAATGTAGGTCTAGTCGGTTTTAGATATTTTAATGTTACATATACCTTTAATATGCATGAATTTTAATTACCTGCTTAGCTAATCTGCATCCAACACCATCAACTGACTCAATAATAGACCCTGGCAGCAGGCACCAGCTTATAGTTTATTTATGTAGCATCCTTCAAAGACAAGGTGCTTTACAAAGGAGGAAAGCACATCTAAAAACAAAAAGACAAAAAAAGAAGGAAGAATGGAGATCACATCTTGCTGGTATTTCTAATAACGGGCTTGTTGAGATACACAAACTAGCTGTCCAGCACACAGACTCTGTCAGGCCCAACCAGCTAGCTCTAAAGCTGGTATACATGCTCACAGGAACCCAAACACCACAGAATGCCGTCCCAGACATTGATGCAATAACAATTCCTGCTGCCAGCAGCATTATCAAAGCGACTCCAACCCCCCGCATTCAGCCTTCCCCATTCCTGATGGCAAGGTCATTCCTATACGCCCAGCCCTCACTCACAGCCCAGCCTCCTCCTCACAGTCATGCATCATGTCGTTCCACGGCGTTAAACATGTTAACCCGGACACCCTCGTTGACACGGACCCAACCGCCACGCCGCCCCAACCCCTATTCGTCTTCATCTGGCTGACAACGCGGTGGAGCCGGATGCTCCGCCGTGTTGTGCATCATCGTCCTGCTCTCTGCCAACCCCGCGTGAACCGATGGCTTCCTTTAAAAGAACCGGGGCAGCGTCCCTCGTCCTCCAACCTTGTTGGCTTCACGCAACGCTACACATCTCCACTTGAGGCTGGGAAAGGCAGGATGTGCCGGAACACCTGCATACCCGTTGCCTATGACCTGCATATGTTTCACTGAAGAAAATACCTGCTGTTACATGGCATGACGACCCCTGAGCCCTGCTTTGCATTTTCAACAGATGTGTCCTGCCCTACAAGTAATGGCAGCCAAACATGCTACTATATACAAATATATCTTCCACAATTGGCCACCTACCCAATTGCCCATGACAATTACAGCCATGACCCTCCTTGCCCCACACTGAATACCGCTGGCATGTTGTTGGAGGAGGAACTTGCAACACCCACTATGGTATCGCATGACTCTGTGACCCAATGCCTCGTATCCAATGTGAAACAGTGATTTAATGATCAAATCTATTATTGTAAGTACGTTTTATTTTTTTGTATTTATTTATTTTTAATATTTTTGTTGTATTCTGACTTACTGCCTGTGTCATTCTGTAAGAGCATAGAGCTCTTCCTGTTGTCATAGGAACAATATACAAACCTGCCGGAGACGACATTGGGCAGAGGCTCATAAAGGTTTGTGCCCAACCTGATCAACCAGCAAAACAAGCTAATCATCCAACTTCCAGGTCCCTCTAAAAACGGCAAGTTTCATTTACGTTTCCAGACCAACCCACCTGTAATTACGTCCATGAGTTACGGACTATTAAGTATTTACGCGCCCAGTTACGCAGGAATCTCAAGCTGTTGTGTATTTTCGTATATATGTTCGTTAAAATACACAATTAAAATGTAATCAAGAGAATTTGACGCATTTTTGCCTATAGTAGTCTGCTATGATATGATACATAATCAAGGACACCCTTAATTCTGACGTAGGAGGAATAAAATGAACAGTCTATGGTTTAGTTTCTACATTATATATATTTGTATGTTTGTATAGATGTTGAAATAATTAAAAAAAAAAAACTAATTTGAGTAATATTTACTTGCACATCTTTCAAACATAGACTGTATAAAATCGCTTTTAAACCTTACCCTAGGGTTTCTCAATGGGCGTTCGAGGGATGGAGGGGGGCAATGAGAGGAAAATACTTAAAAGGGGGCACTAAGAGTTAAAAGGGGGAACTAAGAGTTAAAAAGGGGAACTAAGAGTTAAAAGGGGGCACTAAGAGTTAAAAGGGGGCACTAAGAGTTAAAAGGGGGCACTAAGAGTTAAAAGGGGGCATTCTTATTGGCTGTTCTTGCTTGTCAGCCCAGCCATAGCATTAGTTTTCGGGAGTGGATCTAACAATCTGATTCAAGCACATTGAAAAAAATGGATTTAAAAACAATCAGTTGGTTTGACTTTTTATTATTTCATTTTGTTGAAAGCAGGTGGGTTGTCTATGATCTTTTGTTGCAGAGAAAGCTCCCGTTTCCCCACATTTCTCTGCAGCAAACTATCGGCAGCTAGTATCAAACAATAAAGTCTGAAGCGAATAAACATCCCATTGTACAGTAGTATGCAACATGGCCCACCTTACCTCGAAAAACATAAATAAAACACTAAACTCCATATACCCAGCTATCTGTCTCCATTTAATATATATACAGTATATTATTATTGTTATTTATTTTGGCACCCTCTGGTGTAGAAACCTCATATGTGACTTGAAAATTGATCTAAGTTGGATACAATCAGATAGATTTCGCTTCTTCTTTTTTTTTGTACATTTAATGTGGATAAGGTACTCAGTACTAATTGAATAATGATCTCATGATTTTGAGATAATACATATGTAAAATAAGATTGTTTTACTGATTTCATCCAATTTAAATTGTCAGTGGTCTTCAGTGGACCTCACCATCCAGTGGGAGTGCTGGATATATTTTCTGGATATGTTCTAGGACAAAACCAAATACATTGTTGGAAAGGTCATAGTTTGAGAGATGTCAGTGGACCCTGAACTGAGATAGTGACCTATGACCCCTGAGAGCATGCCACATTTGAAGCATCATAACTCGGCAACAAAATGGGCTGCCAGAAAAAGGTCAACTGTTTTGGACAGCTCTGGACATCTACTTTTAGATGTGATTCAATGGGGGGCGCTAGGTTAGACCACTTATAATGCCATAACATATATTTCAGGACTTTGCCAATTACACACACACACTCGGCCAGCAGTAGTAAACTGTGAAAATGTGTCTGCAAAGGTTTCAAATCGACACTGTGTAGACTGGCCACTGTCGAAATACACCTATTGAAAGCTACTGAAAGCTTCATCCACTCCTTCTTCCTTCCTCCATCATTTGCACATATAAACTGTATAAACACACGCATAACGCAAACTGCTCCACTAGAAATGTCACGCTTAAATGCTCCGCCGCCGCTGAATACATCAACATCAACACACTTGAACAACTTAAACAGCTGCCGGGTCTATTTCTGACCACCGACTGCTTTAGCCGTAGTGCTTAACTGTGTGGTAGCAGCCCAACTCCAATAGCACATGCCGGCCAAGCACCCACCCCCACACACACACACATCACACATCACACATCACACGTCACTGAGACAGCAGCTACTGGTTCCATGTCCATCTTGGCTACAAGCCCTCACTCTCCTTCCCAGCTCACATGTGTATTTGGACAAAGAAAGTATCCCTCCACCTCCAGATGATGACCTGCACCCTCTTCCCCTGAGACACACAGCTGACGTCTTCATCCATGCTTTGGTTTGGGTTTTTACTACTATTACTCTCTTGTTTTTTCTCCCTGCCCAGATGCACTTTGACAGACTTCATACTTCATACATAGCAAGCTGCCTGGTTCCTAGACCAGACCAGTTTCAGGGACCACATCACATGTTATCAACTGTGTGACTCGCGCAACAAATTCAAAAAAATGTATAATACCATGGCCACCGTCATGGTAGATGAGCTGTCTCCATCCTCATCTACTCCAACCTGATCAGAGGTAAAACCAGAATCTATCTACCTAAATGTGATGAGCTTTTTGGAGTACTTATATCAAGTGTCAAGCACAAAAAATGGGAAAAAGCTGACAAAGAAGTGGAAATAACTGCCTTTGACAGTTTGAACTGTCTTTACAATATTTTACTAAAATGAGTCTTGTGTTTCAAACGCAAGTCATTTGGAAAAAAATGCAGTTGAAACGTAATGTATAGCAACTGCAATCCAATTAATTTTGAATGCAGATTTGAGTGATTTAGAAAGCGGGTTTGAAAAGTGATTAAAAAGGCAAACGCAGAAAGATAATTTCTTGTGATGCGACTTTTCTATTGGAGGACTTTTGCCAAAGGGTGTAATACACAAGGACAAAGAAAAATAAATTCACAAAATACCATTCATGCTCATTTACATCTCATCACAAAGCATCAAACCATACATTTGTTGAACATCATTTTAGAAACATCTACCGCACAGAGAACACTAAATGATAAAATAAAGAAAAATAGAATAGAAAATGAGGGAATGAGGGAAAGATAATTGGAGGGTTCAAATGTTTTTTCAGAGCTTCATGTCTGACACAATTGCAGGCAATTCTAATCTTCTGAACCATGTAGCCTGTGGCAGCGTGTGTTCGTAATTTGACAAAGAGACCTACCATTAGTGCCCAATATGAGTGTTTAATTGGTGGTTAATTTAAAAATCTGTCATCCAACTGCACCCCTAGCATCTCCTATACTGGAAGCAAAAAAAAAACATATTTGAACATAGTTGGTTTCAAGCATTGTCAATGAACATGTCTATGGATAGTTCAATTATTTCTTATTCCAGCAAATATTTTTGCCAAAGGGTATCCCTCTTCTTTATAACAATCTGTTTCCAATAATTGGAAACAGATTATGTTGGAATGATACATTTCTGTATTTGAATTAAGTTAAAAAAAAATGAATTTGCAAGCCTTTGTGGTGTCTATATATATATAGTAGTATATATTAGTTTTAGTTCAATCTGATGTAGCCTACAGTAGTTCTGTCAGAAATCACGCATGTCATATATTTAACCATTTATTGCATGAAATTGTGATACACTTAGTTTGGTGGTATGGTTCTTTTAGGGTGCTCCCTGCTGTAGGATTTAAATCATGATGTACAGATTCAGATACTTCATACCAACATGTGACAACATGGAGCACTATACAATCCCCCCCATGGGGTTCATCAGATATCTCAACCCATGGTGTAGGTTACATACAATACAGAACAGATCCAAAGCAGGTGGAGGCTGGAGTGGAGGTGGGTGAAATCCAGCTCAGCACAAAACTTGCAGAGAGTGTGTGTGTGTGTGTGTGTGAGTGGAAGGTCTTAAATTGACCGCCTATCGGTGTACGTACGTTTGATTGGACCGCGTTAGCTGTCAGCTGATAGGTGGTGCATGACTAGAGTGTCCCGCCAGAACTAGCTACGCCCATTATTTCTCTAATGCATGCAGCTGTGCTGTGTGGATTTGGATTGTACAGAGTGTGTGTGTGGTTCAGCAGTAGTACTAGATGCATGTTGATATACCTTCTCAAACTTAAGACGTTTACAGTGTTGTCCAAGTGTTTAATTAAAGACAGATTGATATGCAGGTATATTTTGTAATATACAAAAAAGATTTGAAGTCTGATTTTAGATTTTTTATTTAGATTTTTTTTTAGGCTATAAAAGAAAAGGATTACAGCAGCACCTAGCAATGAAGCCCTTGTGTCTAGTGGATGGTGACATATTTGTTCATGGTCTAAAATTCAGAATAAGGTACTATCTTTAAAATTTTCCATTTTCAAAAGAAAGTTTGAGAGTCGAAGGCTCTGTGTGGGTAGCCGGGCAACAACTTATAACAAGTTTGAGGGGCCTTCTCGGACTGTATTGAATAATTCACAAATTGAGAGTACCCTTAACCGCTAAAATATTTATGGCAGTCTTAGTCGTACTTCTAAATGTAGTATTACATCTGCGTCACATTCTCTTTGGAAACTGTGCTGACTACCAATTACAGAGTACCAAGGTTTTTCTAAACCTAATTCGACCAATCCTGTTCAGGTATGTTTGATTAAGAGGCACGGTGTTCTATACAATATGCTTAGAAAATAGCAACAGAAGAAGAAGTCATTGAAAGGCAGTTGAAACAATGACAAAATTGATATTCCATATATGCTGTGAGGCGGCAGCTGAGAGCAACCACCTCAGTCACATTTAAGCAGGAGAACACTCTCATGCCCACACACACACACACACACACACACACCTCTTGTATATTCTATCAGTGATTTTTGAATATTTTTTTTATTCTTTATTTTCATTCTTTCCAAAAGCTGTTGGTGCTGCTGGGGAACAATGATAACGGGTGGAAAATGGCCGCCCACGGGGCCTCATTGCCCCGGCAACAGATTACCCGTCAACAGGTCACCTTCCTCTGAAAAACACTTACAAAATAAACAAAGAAATCATCGAAGGCATTTTCTCTAGGTCTGTGTGACTTTGTGTGTGTGTGTGTGTGTTTATGGCAGTGTGTTTGTTGGCCAGTGTGAGCCAGCAGGCTAATCCCTACGTATATACTTTCTTTCCCCTTTCCTCCTCACTCACTGCATGGTTCAAAGGATCTAATAAATCATTACTAAATGGAACAAATTGCACGTTTATTCTTCTTCTTGCCGGATTTATTTAACGTGAAGTTTAAATAAGGAAGCCATCATTCGTACCATGGCCAATACTTCTCTCGGTGTGTTTCCCATGAAAGAGGAATGGCAATAAATGTGAAGGAAAATAATAGAAAACGCATGAGAAAGGCAAGGAAATCGTGGAGGCAGGTTTTTCCGGGGGACAGTGTGCCTCCTTCATACCCGTGGCCTCACAACTCCACTGCCGTCCTGTTTCTCCGAATACTGTTTACTTTTTTTTTTTTTCCATTTCTATTATTTGACACAGCATTATGTTATTCTGCCAGACTTGTTTTTCTAACTGAGGCTGGCCAAGGCATCGCGTGAAGGTCTGCTCTGCCCGACGATGTAGTGACGATGAGGTGTTCCCACTCTGCTAGAATAGTAACCAAGGCTCTGCAAAATAACAAGCATCACTCAACCACCGGACCTCTCCTCCTGCTGCAGTTCAGCCTTATGGGCCAATAGGGACGTGTACAACTTTCTCCTGGATGGAGTGTCTGGCTGTCTGTCTGTGTGTGTGTGTGTGTGTGTGTTTGTGTGTGTGTGTGCGTGCACGTGTGCCTGTGTGTGTGTGTGCGCGCGTGTATGTGGCTGTGTGTGCATGCGTGCTTGCCTGTAGACAAGGTTACCTTAGCATCCCTGCCACTTCTAGGTAAGGTAGTCTGAGGACACACATGGGTTTTACCCTGTGGAGCCCATGTTTGCAATATTACAACACTTACTTTAGCTGTCCTTAGAGCTCTCCTTAGGAAACACTGTATTAAAGAGTTCGCGGTTCCATTTCCAATTTCATATTGTCTGGTGTGGCTGGGGGGAAATGTTCTGATGATCATTACGGTGTCTTGCACACGTAGATAATTCATTATTTTGGAGTGAATTCATTCAAATGTCTTATTTGTTTTGAGCTTGTTTAGTTCATGTCACAGAAGAAATTGCAAAAGGTACCATGTACTTCTCAGTTGTTGGCATTCTACTAACACCCAGTCAATATTGAAAAATGCGATGTATTTCATGATATCCGATGACATTTAGAATAAGGTTATAAATGCCTGCTATTCTTGCTAATATTTAAGTTCAGACCAGAAATAATACTTGCCAAACAATATGGAAAAGCAATCCATTGCAGCAGTTGAAACATTATTAATATAGTATGTCCTAGCTGTTTGTGCAGCCTAGATAATGGCTTGTTGCATTGAACATGGCCAGGTGTGAACATTCTGGGGTCTACCTGATGGGGTGATGTCAGAGGTAATTGTATTATGCTAAGCGGAGAGCTTGTAGCCAACCAGACACAATGGTTCTCATTCAGTAGAATATGTAACTAGTAAGCATGATTAGCATTGGAATAATTAAGCCTACAAAAGCGTTTCATTTCACTTGGTCCACGTTATTTATACCTTCATGTTAATCCAGCCAATAAGATTCACATGTATTCTAGAAGAGAAGTGTATGATGCTGTGGGCACCCATTTCCAAATGACGCCTACAAAGAAAGGACTTGTGTACAGTGTGTAGAATGTGCCCGATGAGTTCCCAAATGCAGAAAGTCACAAGACACGTTTTATTTGGCAAATCCAACATAGTGCAGTGGAATTATTTTTGTTCATGCATCCCTACAACAAAATAAAAATGAAAAATAAAATGATAGATAAATCAATAAAATAAATCAATAAATCAATAAAATCAATAAATGTAATCAATTTTACATGATTAAATGATGAATGATGTGGTGAAATATATTAACATAAGTAGTGATTAAGTAGGTTGATTGCATTTGTAAAAAAGCTGTTCTTGAGTCAATATCAATGCATGGCTATACATAAAGACTACCAATAACTACGTGATGAATATGTCTGATATACTTTCTGTTATGGTGACAAATAAACAGGATTAATTAGCATTGGACTGCATTCATATAGCACTTTTCTAACCTGTGGCCACTCAAAGCGCTTTACAATATTGCCTCACATTCACCCATTCATACACCGGTGGTATCAGCCATACAAGAAGACAGCCAGCTCACCGGGAGCCATTAAGGTTAAGTGTCTTGCTCAGGGACACCTCAGCACTTAGCGAGGCGGAGCAAACCAGCAACCTTCCGGGTGCCAGACAACCCACTCTACCTGCTGAGCCACTGCCGCCTCCACATTGCACACACAACTTCATTGCTTTCCATTTTGTCCTTCAAAGTTGTTACTGAAAACAATGGGAAATCATGTCACGTAGGTCATATGATGTTGACGTATTTCTCTGTACTCTAGCGTCTAACTTCATCTGTTGGTTTCAACATGAAACCAAACTGGCCATGATAGTAGTGGAGGAAGCAGGAGGAACAAGATAAGAGGGTTGGAGGAGATTTTTTCAGCTCCCATTGTTTCCTCCTCCTGTACGCAATCAGTCCCTGCCTTCTACAGAAGTGCACACACACACACACACATACACACATGCGCGCGGACTACTAGAAGAACACACACCCTAACACACATGCTGCTAAAACTTTGCGATGCAGGAAATGATATTCCCCGCCAGCTGATTGATCTGAGTGAATTGATTTTCTGCATGTCCTTGAAGGTTTAAACTAAACGCACAGGGCCACTGCTTCTACCTCCCCCCCACACCCACACACACACACACACACACACCTCCCCCTCCCCTCCTGCTGCCAGATAGAAATGATGATTTAGTGAGCACACACAGCTTTCTTATTGGAATCTATTGCAGATGGCTAAGTAGGCCACCGCCCTAGAAAAAAAAAAAAAAACACTTTATTGCCATGCTACCTTGTTCCTTGAATGAATGCAAAAAATACTTGATCCTGTTACGCAGACATCTGCTGCGCTGCATCATACAAAATCATTTATTTGATAATGCCGTGACATTATTCCAGGCTATGTCTTTCAGTGCTTCGTCGTGATTGCTGACAGGTGGCACTATATGCTCTCCAAATAATTGACGGAGGTTGCCAGTTGATTTACCCCAGTGTCAGGTCTAGAGAAAGTATGTGCTTATGAGTGTGCATCTTTGTGTTTCTATGTACGTGACTATCTGTGTGTGTGTGTGTGTGTGTGTGTGTGTGTGTGTGCACTTGCGGCCGTGCGCTAACTTATAATAAAAAAGAAAAACATACTTGCCTTTCACCCTATAACCCTGTAAGTGTGTGAGTATGTTTGTGTATGTGTGTGCTTCTCTCACCAACCAAGCTCAGTCTAACAAAATGATTTAGATGTTTGTGAAAGGTACCAGCCGGTACCGTGTTTTCATCCAAAGCAGGGTTAGAAAAATATAAAGCTAAAAAATGCGGGGCACCAATACAGGATAATCTAGGTAAGAAATTAACTTCCATGAGGGTGTAACAACAGCTTGTTTGCACAAGAATCAACATAGCTCTCGTCGCATTCACAGATCTACTGAGCAAGTCAAGGATGCATCAGTAAATCATTTTTAGTGTGAGATAATGAAGACAAGTCCCTAGAACTTGGAAGGATTCAAACTTGTTGACATTTGCCGAAAAGAAGTGGCCCTAAATCTGAATGGCAAAAACAGAGAGGGGGGTGGGTTGCTAGGGTGTTCTAGGTGGTTGCTATGGTTATCTAGGTGGTTGATATGGTGTTCTAGGTGGTTGCTAGGGTGAGGGTTTCTAGGTGGTTGCAAGGGTTTTCTAGGTGGCTGCTAGGGTGTACTTGTTTCAAAAGTCTAGTCATTTAAAAAGTAGTATAGTAAGTAAATAAAGTAAATAGTACGTTTTGAGTCATTCTATAGAAGTTTCAATAGTAAGGTAGTAAGTCAAGTTTAGAAGGAAGTTATTGTTGTAGTATAAAGTATGAAGGAGGAGTTGAGTAAGGAAGTTTGGGAAGAAAAATAATAAATAATAGCACACCTAATAATAAGTATGATATAATAGGAGTTGTGCAGCTTTATAAGTATAATAGATAATAGGAGTTGTGCAGCTAAAGCTGCACACCTAAAAATACAGTAGTAGAGTTTGTTGTATTGAAAGCATGCCAACTCCAGACAGTGCTGCAGGCACTGTCCAAGTTTTTTAAAGAGCGCTTTTCTTAGAATGTGTGCTATTCCAAGTGGTTTCACAGCATGGATTAGTGTCATAATCTAGTGCACTCATTAATGTGTCACACATGCACCCACAAGTCGAGTCCCTGCTATAAGTCAAGCAAGACAATCAAGTCATTGCTCAGTTCAAGCAAGTTAAAAGTCAAGTCATACGAAATGTGACGATCACCAGTTTCCACATTTAAATCAGTTAATAGACAGTGGTCATGAAAAGTTAAGTTTTATTTTTAACATTAACGAAAACTGTACACCTTATAAATCTTACTGCTATTTTATATTTTTTGCAATCAATAACAAGACTCAAGAAGAATTATAACATAGCCATATAGCTCTAAAGGGCTCTAACGTGAAAACAAGAGGGTCACACTATTTCTCCTTGGCCAATGAACGCATCTGTCTAAGGTGCTTCTCTGTGTCATTGTTTTCCTACTTAACTGTTTCTGTGCACAAAAAAGTATTGCATCAAAGCCAAATACAACTGAATAGTGTATAAAACAAAAACAAGTATATAAAAAATATATATACTGTATATATATATAGCCTAAAATGCAAACCATGAAAACTTTCACTTTCAAATTCAAACTATTCAAGTATAATGGTTTTAGGGTGCCACTAAATGGCATTCTTCAAGCATGCCTGACTTTTATGGGACATGCTATTCATCTTATTTTGTCCTGTGCATACCCACACTAGCTAGTGGCAAGCTGGTAGCGATCTTGCTGCTTGGAAACATAAGGTGAATAGCTACTTACAATGTGTTGCATTTGCAACAAAAAAAAATTTGATAGCACTTTAGTGCAGCGATGGGGTCACATTATCATCCGCCATGGCTGAACACACGTTCAACAGGTGCACTTGATGCAGGAACTGCCATAACTCTTACCGCCACCTTGAACAAAGAGGGGAGGAGGGTGTGCCTGTTCATGGCCCAAAACTCAAGGTATACTGAGAACAGCCCAGACTGACTCTCTGGCTCTGCCATTGTCATTTGGTCCTGCTCATCGGTGGTTGGGGTGGTCTTGCATGCCTCTTTGAGAAGTCTGATAAACACAAGCAAAAACTGTAGCCACAAAATGCACTCAGGTGTTGAATACTGCACACCAACAGTCATAACACATAACTGTCACACCCACTAGATCTGTCCCACATATTAGGTCAGCCTCGCCTTCATATTAGCAGCAGCCAATCTCTCCCTTTCATTGATTGCTTCATTCATTTCACCTGCTCAGTTTTCACACCTGTAGTTCATCAATCACTCAGTCACTTGTATTTAAATCCCAGTTTTCCATCCACTCTGCGCCAGATTGTTGTTTTATGTAACACAACTCGTCCCTCGCTGCTTCCCTGCGATCCAGTTTTCCCACCAGCCTATTGCCGACCCCTTGCCTGCCTGACGCCTCTTCCAGCTTGTTCAAGAACCCTTCCCTGCCCGACTACTCCTCCAGCCTGCCGCTGAACCTCCGTATGTACGACTACCCTACCGTTGCCGTACCCCCGCCTATCTGACTACCCTGCCATTGCCGAGCCCCCGCCTGTCTGTATACTCTGCCTGTACTAGCCTGCTATCCTTTATTAAATCCTTTGTTTATCTTCTCCTGTCTACTTGGGTTGTGCGTTTGGGTCTTAAACTAGTTCATAACAATAACTGGGTTACCATAAGCAATCTATATCAACATACTGAAAATATATTTTATAGCCTATTTCTGCTGTGGTCTGACATTAAATTGGATTAGTACCAAAAACATTACATACTTTTTTTTATCATCACAGACACAGCCTCCTTGACGTTTTCGGTGGCCAAAACATCATGGGTCAACCACATGGTGCCAAATGAAGGATCCAGCAGAGCAGCTTTTAGGTATAGAAGGTTAGATCCCTCTGACCCTTCTTTGGAGTGATCCTTGCAGGCTACGGATCAAGCCACCCAAGTAGCACACTTTCTCTTTTGGATTTTCCAGGTGGTGATTAAGAGAAAGGATGCAGGGTACCACACAGAACTTATGATCACAATTTGTGTGTGATCCTTGTGTGAGGTCTCTCCAAAAGGTTGTGTGGCTTCTCCAAAAAGGTTGAAGGACAGCCACTAGTTCCATAATCTGATTCCACTCTCTAGCTGTGAATACTATCTCTTTGTGTCCCCCATTTTCAAGAACTGTAGACAGTTTCAGGTGGTCACAGTTGAGCATTTTCCTCAGTGTGAAATTCCAGTGTGTGGTAACAGAGACGGATTCCATGCTGTCCAAACTCCTTCTCAAATTTCTCCTTGTAAGAGGTGCTTGTGTGGAGCAAGGAGCTCAACCTGGAAGCTTTGGCGAGAGCTGCACTGGCTAATTTAGTCTCTTTAAGGACATGTCCTATAACCAAATGAAGGGTGTGTGCAAAACATTGTCTTGTCTGGGTTTTTGAGCTCAAGGAATTTTCCACCCTCTCTTGCTCTTCCACAATCAGGTTGTTCCAAATGTCAGAATCATCGAGGTCATCTTCATCTCCTTGTCCTGGAAAACATGTAGTGAACATGTAACCAGTATATGTTGCCACTAAGTATAGTATGAGGAATTAATAATAAAGGTAACTGTAAGGATTGGACCAGAAGAATTTCGGAACGGCGGGAGCCAAGAGGATGGTTGACCATAGTGAAATAGAAACACAGGACACAGCTGTAGATTTTAAGTAAGGGATAATGCCTGACGAGGTGTCCATTATCAGGAATTAATGGATGACGGGGAAGCCAGAACTGTCAATCCTCTGGTCTCGGACCGCCTTGAGAGGACTCCAACTCAAAAAACCTGTCCTATGAATAAAGGATAAAATTACCTTTGTGCTAATTCTATGAGTATTCCTGATCATAGAGTAAATCTTATGAAATCAACTTAATCCTCCAATTCACAAACTTCTGTTGTACAACATAGGCAGTTTACATCAGTTTCACAGTCACAATTTAATTAATAACCAACCAAAATAATGAGTTCAGAGAACTAATACTTTTAGTCAAAACTCAATTGCAGTTAAGGTGCTTAATAGAAAACACAAATAAAAATGTAGAATGTCACTGATGCGCCTTTAAAATATTCTTGTACACTATAAAAATACGAGCACTAACAGTGGAATTCACTAGCAAACTATATCTTAGCCAGCAGTTAAGCTGCAGCAATTGACACAAATGGTGCATTTGTGCAAAATAAAGAACAGTCTCTTGAATACACCAACATGGCAGAACATGTCTGCTTATCAGCAGTATTTTACTTTTAGATCGCTTTTTAGAATGTTTTTAGCGTAAGTCAATAGATTTTAACGTAGCGAAAATTTTATCACAGCAAATTTCCAAACAGGCGTTATTTGGATAAACTGACCACATATTCTGAATCTACATGGTTACTTTCTCGCCTGAAAAAATATTAAAACTTAATAAAGTGACATATTAACAGCCCCTAGAGCGAACATTACAGTTTTCAGCCTGCTTTAAAATCCCGATATCACTGCCAGCTGGTGAAATGCATTCTGGGATACTTGGCCGTATACTTCAGTGTGAACAGTCGTGTACTTAATCGTTCATTTAGTATGCAGTATGCAGTGCATAGTATGTAGTATGCAGT
>OMKN01022700.1:0-11459 GCA_900302345.1 Melanonus zugmayeri
AGATTAGCGGAGCAGACGAGGTCAAGGATGTGACCTTTGACGTGGGTGGGGAAGGTGACGTGTTGGGTGAAGATGAAGTTGTCCAGGAGAGAGGTGAGGTCGGATGCCGGTTTACAGGTGGGTGAGTCGATGTGGATGTTGAAGTCGCCGAGGAGGAGTAGACGGGAGGAGAAAGATGAGGCGATTGTGAGGACTTCGGTGAGGTCGGACAGGAATGAAGGGTGAGGTTTGGGTGGTCGGTAGATGAGTAGGACAGTGATGGAGCAGCAGGTTTTGAAGGCCAAAAGTTCGAAGGAGGGGACTGAGGGGAGGGTGAGTTCAGTTAACCGGTGGTGTTGTTTATAAATGACAGCCAGGCCACCTCCGCGGCAGGAGGGGCGGGGGTTGGAAACATAACAATAGCCAGGGGGAGATGCTTGGTTGAGGGCAAAGAATTCATTGGGTTGTTGCCAGGTTTCAGTGAGGAGGAGGAAGTCAAGTGAGTTTTCTAGGATGAGTTCGTGGAGGAGGGATGCTTTGTTGTTAATTGATCGGGTGTTGAGGAGAGCGAAGGTGGGTGGATGAGAGGGTGGGGGAGTGGGGGCACGAAGAAGAGGACGGAGGTTAGCTAGGTTGAGAGAGCGGTGGGAACGGGAGCAGTGACGTTGTCGCATTGTACCCAAGCGCCAGATAGATAGTATGGTGGAAATAGCCGCAGCCGAACAGGGATGAAATGTTTCAAGTTAACAAAAGCGGAGCAGAAAGGAAACTAAGTAACGTTATATTAAATTAAATTATATTATATTATATTAAATTAAGGATGAGACGGAGAAGCAGCGAACAAAACAACGCCAGCGTCCTCTCCTGTTGCCTAGCAACTATGATGATATAACAATATATAAATATATTCACTACCAAACAGTTTTGGTAACATCTGTGAGTTAGTTTAATTTCCGTTGGCTTGTTACTGCGTCACGCATGTAAAAAAAGCCAAACCTCGGAAAGTACCGACTCAGCCGGACACAGGAATGCCGTTCTTATTATACATCCATTAGGAATGCATGAGGGAAGGATTATTAAAAGAGGGGGGGAACATGTTTTTTAGAGCTCCGCACAGGTTTATAAATATTGTTTAATTTCGCTTGGGAAATCCCCCTCTAAATTTAGTTCGAATTGGTACTCGTAAATAACCCGTTTACGTCCATGCAACTAGTGTTTTACAATTTATTAGTTTAGGCATCATGAAAACCGCCAAAGTAAAAGCTAAAATAGACCAGAAAGCCCCAGGTTCGCCTGAAACGAAAGCCCTGGAAACCGAGATAGACACTAATGTAGCTATGCTAATGGAGGCTATCAAAACTTCGGAGCAGTGCGTGCTATCCAAGATTGACCCGATGCACTCTTGAGAGAAATACATAGTAAGATAGACAATATTTCAATCAAACTACACAAAGAGACCAGCACGGTTTGTTCCGAGTTATCTAAAGCCATTGCTGACTCCCAGAGCGAAGTAAAAACAACAGCATCCAGATACAAAGCTTGGTGGAAAGAGCTAAATCGACACTCGATTGCATTGCCGATATTGAGGGCAACGTCACATCTATCACCACTCGCCTGGACCAACTAAGCTCAAAAGTCAAGGATCTAGAATCCAGACAACGTAGGGACAACTGTAGAATTATCAGCGTGGAAGAAGGTTTTGGCAAAACCCAACCAGAGCAAGCAGTGGCTAAGTTGCTACAGGACGTACTGGGCCTAGACTACTCTGGATCGGGCCCACAGAAGTCTGCAGCCTAGGCCAAAGAGCGGCGAATCTCCACCACCATCCGTGATCAAATGTCATTACTTTCAGGAAAAAGACATTCTACATAAGGTATCACGAGAAGGCCCCATTCTGCACATTACACTTTCTGAGGTCAAAGGAAGACTATTTTATGAATCCTTAACCCATTCGTATTTGGAATAGGTTGGGAAGGTTTCTGTTGATTTTGTTGAACTTTTGTTACATATGGTTCCATACACCGAAGCACTCCACTAGGATGGACAATGATGCGCTCTCTCCTTGTTTTATACTGATACTTATTTGGTTGTTATACCGACATTTTTTATTGTTATTCTCAAATATGTGGAATATTATTTTTCTGTTCCTTTTCAATGTTTACATTTTCATATTTAGATTATAAAACTTGGGTTGCCGGTTCTACCCTTTGCACTTGGGACAAGATTCTTAATATACTGTGATATTTTAAAATGATAATTGCTGATGCATATACAGTATGTTTTCCTTATATATGTTATATGTGCTGTATTACTTTCTGTATATCGTTTTCACTGTTATTCCAAACATTGAAAACAGACTAAGGTGGTTATACAAAAATAAAAACATAGTATGCATAGTGGGAAGGCCTCAGGACCAGATGGTTTTCCTATCAAATTTTATAAGCAGTTTTCCCCTAAATTAGCACCAATCTTAAAATTAATGAATCAAGAAACATTTGAACTGGAGAAACTACCAACTCTTTCCCAGGCAGTTATAACTTTACTACTTAAGGAGGACAACCACCCATTAGATTGTGGGTCTTATCAACCTGTTAGTCTCCTCACTTGTGATTATAAGAGCCTTACCAAATTTGCGCCATCTTCTCAATATAATATACTCATTCCATTCATCCTCTGAAGCTGAAGTACTGGTCTCTTCAGATGCAGAGAAGGCCTCCGACAGGGTTGAATGAGATTCATTGTTTGCGATTTTGGATAAATTTGGGTTCGGACAAAACTTTGTAAATGGGTCAACATATTATATTCATCACCTTTAGCTGCAGTAAGATTAGTTATTTCCCTTTACACAAGGGACAAGACAGGGTTGCGGACTTAGCCTGTTTGTCTCGACATCGCGATCGAACCCTACAAGTTTCCCTGTATGCCGATTTACTTTCATATGTCATCGACCCATCTACTTCTCTACCCGTTCTCCTAGATCTCTTAAGAGAATTTGGCAAAATATCTGGCTACAAATTACATTTTAATAAAAGTTCACTTTTTGCCATCAACCAATTAGCTAAAGATGCATCCTATCATCAATTTCCTTTTTCGAGTTGAGACTAAAGGATTTACTTATCTAGGAGTGAGAGTCACATTTTATATATTGATTTTTATATTGATTTCAGATTTAATTCCCACTTTCCTAGCCAAATCTTTTTTTAAAGGCCTAGATCACCATATTTCATAATTTATTTCAAACAAGACCAATCCTAGAATGAGGAAATTATATCTTGAAAGGACAA
This sequence comes from Melanonus zugmayeri, assembly GCA_900302345.1. Lineage (NCBI taxonomy): Eukaryota > Metazoa > Chordata > Actinopteri > Gadiformes > Melanonidae > Melanonus > Melanonus zugmayeri. The sequence goes on from OMKN01022700.1 coordinate 3,264, forward strand.
AGTCAGAGGGTGGACTACGTCTACCTAAATTCGTTTATTATTATTGGGCAGCTAATTTTCTCAAAACTCTTACTGGATTTCAGACAATGACGGCCCAAGCCGGAGTAATCTAGAACATGGGAACCAATGCTCCCATGTCACCCCTCTCATTGATATCAGCTCTGCTACCATTGGGTATGAACATTAATTCTAATTTATTAACATTATTTGAGGGTCTTTCTCTTTCTTTATTATTTTTTATTGCAGACAAAAGAACAAAATACTAGGTCTAAATCTATGGCTCGTTCATTTGTGACTAAATCAATCAACTGATAGAAAATGCAGCAGGGAAAGAGGAATCCTTCCCATGTAATCTTTGAATGGTGGCACCTCGACGCTCTGAAGATGAATGAATACTCTCAAAGGTATTTTTTATTAACATTCAGCATCAAACAAACATTTCCATAAGATGTATTTCAGATACTGTATGTATATACCATCGTTGTCACCCATCCGTGCGACTACCAGTGCTTCGAGGGCTGAACCCGCGAGGACACCCCTAACCCAGCTCTGTCTATTTCCATGCCAGACCATGACAGCACTAATTAAAGACAAGTATATTCCGTGCTGTAAATATGTTCAATTTGAATTCTTGTTGGCGGGTTCGAGTCATAGACTTTAAGTAGACAAATAGACAAAAATGGTGGCCCAATTCTTAGGCAGTCTTGAAAGTTGAATCTGATTGCAATGCACACAATAGGACATGGCATGACCCTACACAAGTTAATTGTGATTGTTTTTTAGGCACAAACATTCAGTAACTCAGTTCTTATTCTTAATCTGTAAGCAAATAGGCAATGGATATATTGACAATATGAGTGGAGCTTTAATAAACTCAAATATCAATAGTTTCAATGTCTTGGTCTATGCTCATTGCTCCTTTGACCCAGACCCCACCAAGCCTTGAATTCTCTCATGGTTGTCTGTCCTTCATGGGGACGCACCAACCGCTCAGAGAACGGAGTCACGATGTATTGTTTCTCTGCTGAAAGAGAAGATAAAAATAGTTGATGCTAGTGAGCACGAGCAATCTGACCATCACAAAAGACTATAATAAACTATGAGGTAATGACGTGAGGATTTTCAATGGAAGCCTTGTGTTAATTTAACTCTCACATCCATATAAACAGCTGTGCATCACACAATAGTGTGAACGGAAATGACGCAACTCTCTCTCTAGCTCTGTACTAACCTTGTCGCTTAGTGTACAATGTTATATTTGTGTATATATATCCATCGATACTATACACATAGAATGAATCAAACCACATAGTAGCAAATATGATTTTAATATGATACATTGAGCGACATCTGAATAAAACACACAGCATAAAAACAATTATTCAGCGTCACCGTAAAAAGCACAACCCAGCTCCCCCGCAGCCTGGCAGACGGGTACAAGGTGGGCATCGGCCATAGACCCAGGCTTCAATCATTTTTATCCAGCCCTGATCCGATTCCCACGAACGTCTTTTACCATGGATTATTGCACATTAGTAAGGCTATAGGCTATAGCCTACAGTCTATGGTTAGAACAGAGACAGACACAATGACCATAAGGGGCTTTTTAAAAGACAAAAAAACTAAAAACGAGCAATTAAATTGTGGAGAGGAGAGGTAAGTTGGTGTAATGATAAAAATTAAGGCCAACTCTGTATCAACAATCTATAGCTAGAAATGCCCTAGCTGGCTATAATAACAACATTAAAGTTACATACAGAGCCATAAAAACACTCAAGTCACTGACAGTACATATCCTGTGTGTGTGAGAGATATTAGCTTGTGAACTCATAAGCTGACATGGATCAATCTTGTGCCAGCAGAAAAAAACACATCTCATCCGCTTTCTTTTAATTATGGGCTACCTAAATTAAAGTTAAAGTAGGCCTACTTAACAATATTACTTATTAACAATATAGAGAGGATGAACAGAAGAGAGAGGACAGAGGGAGGAGGACAAAGCAAGAAGAGAGGATGTGAGAGGAGAGTTAACAAGACAAAGTCACAGTACTAACACATATGGGAATCATTAAATTAGTCACTGTGACCTTTGTGCTTTACTGGCTTAATAACCAGGCTGCAAACTTGTACAATTGTTCAGTGATTTTAATCCTTTGATCAATCTCAAGATCGCCCTTACCTTTGGGTTCAGCCCCCAATTTTTTTATGCGCAAAAAACACCCCTGGTGGTGGGGGACGCATCAGAGAACACAGTTATAGATTTCACATTGGTGCGATCATGACTGATTTCCTTCACTTCCAGTGAAGCGCTTTTATCTGGTGAAGCTGGGTTTGGATGACGGTTTGCAGAACCGCAGGCTTCGCCATCTGCCACGATCGTGTAGACGGTCGAAGGGCGAAGGAACACTTGAGACGGGGTTGGACCCAAACACAGAGGCAGGCAGGTAACGTTCAAACTGATTTAATCCAAAAACCACAAGGTACATACAAATCACACGACAAAACCTGACAATCAACAATGAACCGACAAAAGACAAGGGAAACAAACCAACATATAAAGCCAGGACTAATGGGGAACGAGGTGCAGGTGGGGACACGAACCAGGAAACACAGGTGAGAAAGACACAACGAGGACATCTAGTGGACAGGTGAGGAAACTACAACAAAATACAAAACAGAAACACACGCAGAGCGTGACCGTGACACCATCGCCTTCATGGGCATTTCATCTCGCGTGAGTGGGAGCTTGCATCCGTCTTTTGTCCTGCAAGTCGTTTTTCACACAGTTGGGGTGGATCATCATATATTCATGTTTGTCACAAACTGAGCCGGCCCTGGCCATGTGGCTGCCCTACTCAAGATATTATTTGGAGGATGCCAATTTGCAGCGCACTTTGCATGCAGTCGCCCTCCTTAATTCACCTGGTGGCACTCAACAACATGCTATTTGTCACACAAGTCTCTTTTTTTTAGCCTTCCACCCAGAAGCTTGTATTCGCGCCACGTCCTGTCATTTTTGGCAATTTAAGACATGCATTCATGCATGCGTGCATTCGTCTTCTCTCCTGCATACTATAGCCTACACTTCATGACAACAACGGCAACGCCCCTTAACCAATCAGATCAATTAGTATGCGCTATAATGCGCCATTGATGTCCTGATCTTGAGTAACTTTAATCTGATATATTTTCGGTGGCTGCCCCTCTAGATGCAAATAAATGTTTATTTTCTGCTGATGAGGTTGTCTTTCTAGCTGCCTTATGTCATCCACCTGACTGACTAACAAAAAAACATTAAATATAATATAAAAAAAATTATAATATAAAAATTAAAGGTGCAGTGTGTTGAATTTAGTGGCATCTAGCGGAACGGACTTCCGAAATGGAATATAATATCCATAAGTATGTTTTAATTAGTGTATAATCTCATGAAAATAAGAATTGTTGTGTGTTTTCGTTACCTTAGAATGAGCCCTTTATATCTACATAGGGAGTGGGTCACAGCCCAATTTGCATGGCTGCCCAATCTATGCCGCGCAGGTTATGGGAGAGCCAGACGGGTGACACTTGTAGCCATAGATATAGCTTGTAGCTGCCCGATTTGCTGTGCCATGTTGAAACATGATGATCATACACCAACACAGTGCTTAAATTATATACATTTATTGACACCAACAACAGTTTATCTAATTACACCATATCCCATCATTATATGAACCAGAGAATGCAACGCAAATGTTGCACTGCCATGTTTCTAGAGTAGCCCAGAACGGACAAACAGCTCTAGAGAAGATGCATTTCTATATAACGCTACCACAATGCGGAACAATTAACAATCATAATTTCTTGTAAGCTATGACCTATAGTTTTACAGACTAAATAACTAAATACAATTTCTGAATCTATCAAGGAACCTCATCACTTGACACTTGGCTACCCGATGCTGTCGTAGACGATGACAGCATTTTGGAAGTACTTACTGGCACCTTACAGGCCGTAGCTTCTCCTACGTTGTTGAAAGGGAGGGGTGACTGGAGGGGGCGGGGGGTATTCAGTTGCTAGATGGTGAAACTTCCTCACTGCTAGATGCCACTACATCCTACACACAAAAACTACCCTAACCCTAACCCTAACTACTGTATGTACAATTAGTCTTTCTCAGTTATGTGGTGTGGTATTACAGGCTAACTCCCTAACAGCAATCTTGGAGGTGGAGCTGCTCCTTCCTAAACAAAAGGCAATAGCATTTGCTACAGTGCTGGCTCGCTGGCTGATCCTGTTTAACTGGAAAAGCCCTAAATCTCCTTTGTTTGATCAATGGGTGCATGATGTAATGTTTCATCTTAAATTAGAAAAAATAAGATTCACATTGCATGGTTCAGTTGAGAAATTCACCAAAATCTGGTCACCCTTCATTGAATATGTAGAAAATGTATCATCCACTTGATGTACCTGTAATCTTTTATTTAATATCCTTTTTCTTTGTTGTATATTGTTACCATAATACCATCTTTTTATGTCATGTTGTTGCTTATAATGCCACTTGTCACGACTTTTTTTTGTCGAATGTTTTCTTGTTATTTTTATTTGATTTTATTTATTTTATTTTACTTAGTTTTAAGACCCTGATGGGGTGGGGGGGGTGTAAATGAGTGCTTCTTTATTTTATTCTGATTGTCTCATTGACATGCCAGTCATTGTCCTTTCAGGCAAATTGTCTTATTTTTGTATATTGAAAAATGTATAAATAAATGTGAGGTTCTCCTCGCCACGTGCCACCAAATGAACACCCAAATGGTGGCTACAGGGCCTCTCCCCGACGACAGGACACAGGGCGATGTTGAAACTGGTTTATTGCACAGATGAATGTTGAATGAATGAGCAGATGGTACATACTGTCCGGACAGGGCTCAGCTTCGAGTGTGTGTAAAGGTGGCTGGTTTAAGCCTGTGGGCCTGATTACAGATTGGCCCACAGGTGTGCAGCCTCACCCAGCCCCCCCGAGTCTAACTCGGGCCAGGTGAGGCTACTTAAACCAGCCACCCACACTCTCACAATAAAGTTTTCAAAAAAAGAGTTAAAGGAGGAAGGAACAGGTGGTGATTAAAGTTGAAAACAATCTACATCATCTGATTACAAAAACAATAACTGAGTCATGCATTCCTCATGCATGCTTGAGTCACATGGCGCTGGGTGTTGACTCAACAAGACCAACAAGTCTTTCTTGTTGGTCGCACAGTGTGACGAACATCCCTGCTGCCTGTATGCCCACTATTTTACTCGAACATGAAAACCAAGCTCCTTTAAACAAACAATAGCAAATGAATGGACGTTAAAGGGCCACTATTTTACAACCAGCAGTGTTTTTTGGTGCTCTCTTCTCCACTGATCCTCCTCTCTCTTCAGGCTTTACAAGCTCCATGACAAGAAGTGTGAGCCTATTACCATGACCGTGCCCAGAAAGGTAGGTACTGCATGACCAAGGCAGCACGTGTTTCCGCACACACACACCCACACACACCCATGCATCACACACACACTTCACACGTCTCAAGTTTCACCATTGCCTATTCTATCATGGTTTATTGCGTGTGTACATAGCTTTTGTTTGTCAGTTCAGTTTTACTTGACGTGGCTGCTTAATAATAGCAGTTTATACTCTGGGTGTCAAAAGGGGCGTTTCTCTCGTTGTTAAGATGCACTTTTGACTCCTGTATGAATCACAGTATCACAGAATCACAGTAAAAAAAAGCATCCACCAAATTGAATGCATTATAATTTGTATGAGCGGATTGAGCCAGTATTATATACATATTATCCTGGTTACTTTATTTCATCAGCTCTCCAGTCCTACCGTGATACACTTAGAAACACACTTCAGCATAATAACTCACTTCCTCCCACCGCAGTCGGACCTGTTCCAGGATGACCTCTACCCCGACACGGCAGGACCCGAGCCGGCCCTGGAGCCTGAGGAGTGGATGGATGGCCGGGACGAGGACCCCATCCTGATCTCCATGAGGCAGGGCTACGTGCCCCCCAAGAGCCGTGAGCTCAAAGTGGCCAAGAAGAACGTTCTGGACTCTAGGCCCAGCACCAGACGCTGCATGTCCACCAGCGATGCCAACAGCCTGACTGTGAGTTTAGGAGAAGGAGCACATGAATGGGTTTCTAACTCACCACCAGTATGGAGGACGGTCGCCATCATGTTAGGGACTCATCACTCATCATCATTACTATTATTATCGTCAGCGTATAAAAATGTTTACAATCCATTACATTGAAGCATACGGAGTATTTCATTTTCAGATTAAAACAATTGTATTTTTTTCAATTAGTCTGTTCCACTGTTTAACACTTTGTTTTATTTGCACATCTCCTCTTTGAATCACTCTACCCCACAGCTTTTATTTCCTGGCTTCTTCCACTACTTTATTTATTTTTACCTTAACTTCCTTAGACCTGTCTGTCCCCTTATGTATCTTTCCACGTTTCATTTAATTGTTCTTCTTTTACTGTCTTTTACTGTTTTTCATCAATCCCACCTTCTTCCTTTTAAATGACTTTCCTTTCTACCTCTCTTCCTTCGCTGGTTTCCTCCCCCCTCTCCTCTCTCTCCCAGCCCCAGGGTCTGGAGAGGCTTCTGGAGGAACTTCAGAACCTCAAGTCCACAGTGTTGTCTCAGGAGAGGAGGATCTGTGACCTGGAGAATAAGCTCTCCCAGTACACCAATGGCACTGCCTGACACACACACACACTCACACTTTGGCATTAGTCTTGAGTTATATTCATATTTTTGGAAATAACAATGCCTATGCATTGACACTCCCCTACATTGCGCTATAGTCACTTATTATGCCACCTCTTCCATGCTCATTTTGGAGAGAATGGATCAATATTCACATTGTTTGAGTGGGGGCAGAAAGACAAGGGGAAAAGGGGAATATATTTATGAGACATGTTTAGGATTTGTTCAGTTGGTTGTAGAAAATGTCGTCATCTGGTGTTTTGGGGAAATATACACACACAAACACACACACACACACAAATTCACACAGAAACATATTGACACAGTCCTGTCCCCAGTATTTAATCACTGAATAACACAACGTTTTCAAACCTCAGTTAATGTAAATAGTGATACAGCAAAAGGAGAAGTAGAATCAAAATTTGAAAACCTAAATGATTTTTGTGTGTTCCGTAAGAAATGTACATGAGACAAATCTTAACATCAATAAAAACAATAATTTTTTTTAAAGAGTCCACTTGAAGTCTTTTAGTTCTGCTGTAATGCTGTCTTCTGTAAAAAAAAAAAAAAACATGCTATCTGTGTGAAAAACAGGTGACGGCCTGTCAACAATCCTTGTAGAAGCTGTAAGAAATGATTGCCAATGTCTCATTTTGGGGCAAAAGTGGGCATGAACAGGTAAGCAGAGTGTGCCACCAAGGTCTACATTACAACTGTCATCAATACATAGAGGTGATAGAAAAACTAGAAACTGTCCCCAGTTCCATAAGTACGATGGTGTAGCTGGCTAGAATGTTCGACTCCCAACCGCAAGAAGAAGAAGATGCACTTTATTAATCCCTGCTGCAAAAGTAATTCTCTGCATCCTATCTTGCTAGGAGCAGTGGGCTACCACACAGTGCCCAGGAACAAACTCCAGTTTTGAGTACCCTTGCCTTGATTACGGGCAAGGTAGGAGTGTTATTGTGCATGTTTCTAGTGTGTGGGAAACTGGAGCCCCTGGAGGAAACTTATGTGAACACGGGGAGAACATTGCAAACTCCACACAGAAAAGACACAGTCGAAAGGCCTCAAAGAGAAGAGATAGAAGAGCCTTTTGGCCTACACCACTTGTATATAGAGGCCAGGCCTTTGCCCAATTTAAAGGACTACTATTATTATTTTTCTTTAAACAAAATACTCAACAGTGTCTTTTATCCTTTTTTTCAAATACTCACATTTCTGTTTGGTCTTTCTATGGTACTAAAACACTAACCTACTCTCATAAACAATTAGCAACAAGTCATTTCAATGCCGCTAGGGCCCCTGAGCCCTTTCGGTAGCTTCTTGGGGTGAGCGGATTAACAACAGTGTTACCGTGTTGACTAGAGAAGCGCTGCACAACTTAGTTGGTGTCTGCGCCTCCTGGAGCCTCGGCCTCTCCTACGTCGTTGGAAAGGGAGGGGTGA
>OMKN01022703.1:0-13646 GCA_900302345.1 Melanonus zugmayeri
TGTAGGGCAGGCTATGCAGGCCTACATTTAATTAGGGCTTCGTCAGAAGGTGAAGCAATATCCTATTTACATTGAAACTATCTTTGACTTCGTAAAAAATAAAATAAGATAGGACTAACGTTATGATGGCTTGTAGGCCTATTGTGTGGGGCTATTGCTACAAAGTACTTGCATAGTTTGTTAATCCGAAACAACAAAAGCTTCTTGTAACAATTGCCAATTGAAAATTGCTGTTTGGTCATCTGAGCACACGGTGCTACAAATATCCTCTTTATTAATAATAAAGACAGAAACTGAATCCGGGCCACCATGTTTAATGTATTATTATGTAAGCTATTTGGAGGGTGATTATATGGTAATTGCTCATTAGCCTTGTATATGTATCGCTGTACCTTATGTCAAGGCCAAGGGAACTGTGTAGGGTTCATTCTCTCGTTTCAAGGATCAATTTCAAATGCAATTTGTGAACCGGGGAGATCAAGTTGGTGGTGACGTCGTCTTCTGACAGCCCAGCGCCACGCCGAGCCCCGGGTAGGCCTACCCTATTTAAACCTTTTTAACTTGACATGATTCAATTTGGCTCAAAAAATAGAAATGATCGGCTTCCGTAGCCCACGTTAGACCGGTGTCTACGGGTCCCTCGGTGAAATGTAGGCCTAGGCCTGAGCGGTGTTGGGCGGTCTTGTCTTTTGACTCGGTTCTCTCTCAAAGTCCTCTTTCCCCCCAAGTTGAACACTCAAACTTTCTCTTAAACCATCCGCAGTCCTGAGTTGAACTATTATCGGCCTCCGATCGAGTTGCTCGCATCGCGTCCACATCCCGGCTTCCAGCGGACGTAATTAGAGCGACTAATTGCAGATTAGAGGTTTTGGGTCAATGGGGTCATTTGATATGATGGACTACTCCGCTACAACCACGGATAATCATTTCATGTCGCTACGATCACCAAATGGCTTGTAACTTTCAGGTCCTGCGTATAATGTAGGCCTATCCACCCCTAAAAGCGACATCATCTAGGATTATAAACTTGGCCGCTAGGCCTACTCTATTGTCTCGTTTAATTTCCTCAACAACCAATCCAGAAGCTGTGTTGATTGATCGTTTCCTTGCTCTGAACGCGCTTGCCTCCAGAAGCATAAGCAGGTCCCCTCAGGTCCCCACAAGTCCCCATGTGCACCTGAACCGTGAGGCCCTACCGCTCCTTAGGCCTACATCCCTTGCGTAAAATTCTGTTCTTCCTACCCTTTTTTCACTGTTTATCTTCCCCCATGTTGCATATAGTGGCCTTACAAACACACACCACTGGTCCTGTTAGAAAACACACATCGCACATCCAAACGTGTGTATAGGCTTTGTTTTTGCAACCTTCGACATAGGCCTACACTGGCTCCTTGTTTGTCTGGAAGCAACCATAAAAACTACAGGGCGACGACGTTTAAGCTTAAACCCGACTTCATATGGCCCAGACTTAAGGGGAAGATTAACAACATTATTGTGTTTTACATCAGCGCATGTAAATAGGCATATAAAGTCAAGAGTCAAAATAAATTGTGTTTTTAAATGTTCCGGCAGTAGGCCTACTGATAGACCCATTCATTTAGGATTTATCATTTTGTTAAATAATTGTTTTGTTATGCCTTGACCTAGCCTAACTATATTATAATTATAAAAAATGAATCGGGTCAAAATAACACAAAATAGGCCTATATATCCATGCACAAACAACAAACAAGCTACAGCAAACATTTAGTTAAAATATTAAATGAGTGAATAATATTGTTAATAGAGGGCTGTCCCGTCCATTGAGGCGCACAGGACGGAGAAAGTGCGCCGAATTTGTTGTGCCGCGGATCAAGGCTCACCGCCTCCACTGCACTTTCTTTATCTTAATTCCAACTTGAAAAGATATAATTATCTAGTTTGAACAGGACTGCTATCAAATCCTTCTTTAGGCAGGGAGGGAGAAGCTCGAGTGGATTGCGCGCTCTGAGCCGCTCGGTGTTGCGCAAGATAGGAGTAATGAAGTTGTGGAGTCCGGAGATACAAAGGGCATTAACCTCATTAGCATGAAACCTTTTCTTCTAACTATTGTGGGACCCTTTCAGTCCTCTAATCCCCCTATTTCAAAGCTGGGTTTGTAATAAAGCTTTTAGGGTTTTTTCCAGAGCTAATGGTATTCTCTAAAGATTTTTATTGCAGTTATAGTGTATAGACCAGATAGAAAATTCCCTATAGCCTAGTTTTTTTAAGAACCTCCTCCCACCACCACCCACCCCCACCCGGTTTACACACGAAAAACAACAATAATAAGAAGAATAAAACATAATTTCCATTTCTGACAAAAAGTTCTACATTTCTTCTGAAATAAATGTTCAACATCGCTGTTGCCCTTCTCAGAAAAATATTTCCCTCGTATATTGAATGAGTACAAAATGAATAATAAGCCTATGTTTAGGTTTATGTATTTGTTTAATTAGGGGGTTAATTTACTTGCGATAATTAACACCGTGCATCTATTTAATTGTATGTTGTTATTATTATTAGGCCTACCTAGCCTACATAGGCCTATTGTATATAGCCTACTCAAACATTAGTGGAATCATTTGGCTGTTCAATTAAAACACGAAGTAGACTACACAAGGTTTGAACAAAGATCCTATTTTTGTGGCACATTGCAACCTTTCCTTATCGCATCGTGAGCGGTAGTCAGATTGGACTAAATTATGTCCAACCAAACCCCCTCGGATGCATGGATTAAGAGATTAAAGCGGACCACTGGGCAATGCATCCCCTTTCCCCCTCATATTACCCGCATGATAATTGCCTAAACTGATTTGCACTTTCACAAAAGCTTGTAGGACTCTTTGTGGTTCGAGCAGGCTAGACGTGAGCCCTGCAAAAAATAAACCCAACCCTGTCTATCAGAACGAGAAACAAACGCCCCTAAAAATACAGAAACCCCCAGATTTGGAGGCATAGGCCTACAATGACTTTAGGCTTGCGGACACGCAGAGGCTCTGGTCGTTTGAGGATAGGCCTACTCTTAGATTAGTATTGAAGACCTGCAGTAGGCTATGTTTTGTTGCAAGATACCGCATGCAGCACCGATTTTAAAAGTCTGTTAAAAGTCCCTCCTAAAATCAAAAGCCCTATATGCGTAAACTGCGCGCAACATATTGATAAAACTTTATTGACAAAATATTGACAATTACATACTTCTTGGAAGTATACTTTGTGTTAAAATTGTAGCAAACTTAACACATACACAAATTATTTACATTCTGTAAAAGAAGGTTTAACAGAAACATTAACTTTTAGTATTTCTGTACATGGAATACGCTCAGTGCTTGAAGTTTTCTCTCTCAGTGAGTCCTTGTGGCAACTTTCACGGGATGACTTTCACGGGATTGGTAAAGCTTAGGGTTAAAGGAAGATGACCTTATACCCTTTTCATTGACGTAGGCCTACTTAATCTGTGGTATGATAAACTTTTATAAAGTTTTTGAATGGTCATTTTCTGTTATCTTTTCTTTAAAACACTATAACGCAGCACCGCTACTTCATGTTTTTCACAATCACTTTTACACGAGAATTATTAATTAAAGACCGCACACTTTGTAAAAAGGAAAAAAAGCACAACATCTCCCAGTTTGAAAATAGAGTAAAAACAAAACTGTTTTTGAGACGTTTGTCAAATTAAACAACTACCAGAGGAAAAAATTCTACCATGCAGTTCAAGTTTTACAAACAGTTTTGTGTTTTGGTTTTTTTGAGTGAAAACGTTTTTAAAAACCTTCAGAAGTGCAAATGTCCAATGTGAATTGGAGTAAAAATTTGGGTTTGTGTGTTGATGGGGGGGTATTTCGTAGGTGGTGGGATGGTGCGTGGAAAGGGAGTCCGGGAGGAGGCTGCTCGGTCACCGGGATGACAGCCTGCGGGTGGACGGGCCCGTCGTCGTGACAGCATTGACATTGGCTTTGTACCCTCGCTCTCTCACTGTCTCAGCATCTACATCCATGTCATCCTTCACGATGCTGCTCGTCCTGCAGGTCAATGTTTGTTTTTTTTGTTCTGTGTTTTTTTTTTTAATCGTCCGAAGTGACGTCGATCTCCTCCGGACTCCCTTGTTTCGTGGCGAGTCTCCACCGGTTGATGTGATGCGTCCCCTTCTTCTTCTGCTGAGACTCGGAGCCCTCCTCTTCCAACTTCTGCCGTTTGAACTTCGTTCTTCGGTTCTGAAACCACACTTTTACCTAAAACGAACAACGAAAACAAACACGGTGTCACGGATTGGATATTAAACAGGAGATTAAACCCGGACTAACGCCATGTTTAAGGATAGGCCTGGAAAAAAAGATCTCAGTGCGCTTCTGCACGTTTAGATCTCACACACACATCACACACACATCACACCGAAACAACACAGAAAACTATTAACAACATGCAGCCACATATGCACAACACGCATTAGGCCTACATGCTATAATAGCATATAGAGACTTTCCATAAACATTCGCCTACTGGTTCATTAAAACGTGACGCTGTTCAATGGGGGGGAATTTACTCGCCATGTGAATGAAAAAAAATGCGTTTTTGATTAATTTAGTTGTCCGTGTGAGATTCATTTTCGGCATGTTCAAAAAAAATGTTGACACACACAACAATGCCATGATGGGAAATTAGGCCTACATCACCTAAACCGATAAACGCTCTGTTGGCTTTGTTACCGACGCCCTTAAGGTCTCGGTTGTATTTAATATGCCTTCTCTCGGCTAATTGAAGTAGGCGATGGTTCATTTGTCCCTTCAGCTCCTCTATGGGCCCCCGTCTCTCACAGAGCCGCGCTGACACGGGGGACAAAAGACGGCGACGGGGTCCACAGGCGGACAGGTTCAAACGCGCTCTTTAACATGGCTTCTCTGGGAGGGAGAATCCATTGAACCTTCTTCGTCTTATTCTTTGTATCGCGAGTCTCATAAAACGGTGAACTGGTTAATCGCCCTCCGATTTGAACAGAAACATTCTTCTCAAAACAAAGTATCGCAAGCCCTTCTGAGGCGAGGTTAGGCCGAGGTTAGACACTTGCTGCAGATTTTAATCCAACAAAAGTCAGCGGCCAACAGCGGGCATCTACCGAGTAACACTAACTCTAAAAATAGGCCTACTGTGTAGAAGAGATTCTTATTATTTTTAATCTAAATGCATCTTTCATTTCTATTTTCAATCTATCTTAAAGGAATCTTAACTGGGCTATTTCAAAACAAACGATGCACCGTTAAAATATATATATATATAATAAAAAAAACAAGAAAATAATAAAATGTAGGTTTGTTCTTTGAGAAAATATTTTCTTAATAATAAGAAACCCCAAGTAAAGCAATATATTGCCAGCATATTTTTTTCATGGGTTAGTCGAAGGCCCATCACATTATACAGGCCTACTACACACACGACAATCAACTAAAGATGCGATGCAACGCTCTAATAAAATGGCCGAAATGTGGACAATGGCTGCACACTGTAAAATATAAAACACACACCTATGCATGCATTAAGATGAGCATCTTAATAGGATTAAAAACACACCTTTGCATGCATTAAGATGAGCAGCCTAATAGGGGAAAAAACCCCACACCTATGCATGCATTGAGACGAGCAGCCTAATAGGAGAAAAAACCCACACCTATGCATGCATTAAGATAGGACGAAGGTTTTCACACCTGAGTTTCCGTGAGGCTGAGGCTGTGTGCGAGCTGCTTGCGCTCGGCTCCTACGACGTAGTGGTTCTTCTCGAACGCGTGCTCCAGCCGCAGGAGCTGCGAGGGGGAGAAGGCTGTGCGGATCCGCTTGGGTTTCCTCGCCAGTGCATTGTGCAAAAGGAAGCTTTCTGGACTTGTTTCGTTACCTGCACAACGAAACCAAAACCAAGGGTTTTTTTTTTTGATTAACATCCTTTTTTGTTCTCGTGTTGGTAACGAGACACTAACTGCAAACACACACACACATATACACACACACATACACACACACACACACACACACACACACCGCATGCACTGCAACTTCCCCATCAGACGAAGGAAATAATAGGAGATGATTCATGTCAAATTAAAAAATGTAGCCTTAACATAACACTTTGCAAATTATGTTTTAAGATACATTACGGAACGAATACGGGATAATAATTTTTGGGCTGACACTTGACATCCACCTTGATTCTTAAAATACATTTTAAATATAGGCCTATTTCTCCTCTAACTAAAGACTCATCCGCGGCAGGTAAAGAGCAAACGTCTGAAAACTAGAGATGTTCATTATTATTTTTTTAAATCGACAGTAGGCTAGTAAATAAATATATCGGCGAATGATGGTGTAGGCCTAACACACTGCGCCGTAAATATAAACAGACTATCCAATAAATTAAGACATTTTAGATTAGGCCTACTTAGTAGACATTTTTTCTCAGTATTCTCAGTATTTAATTGACAGAAATCGTTGTCTGAAATCGTCGGCCAAAATAAATTGGCCTAGAATTTCCCCAGATAAGAAAAGGCCTTTTCAAACGAATAGATGTTTTAATCCGCGCACACAGGCCTACATCAACCGGTTATTATTTAACCTCGGTTCGATTTAAAAAGAAGTCTCTTCCTATTTCGCAATAATTGTTCAATAACGGTAGGGCTGTAGACCATTTCTCTATTTCCGGCAAAATGTAGGCCTAATAAAACGTTTATAATTTAGAAAACTATATTAGGCTTACAGATAGGAAACAACAAATATTTCGATAGTCTCGTATGCATCCCCAATTGCGTCTTCAAACAAATGGAAATTAGTCTATATTAGACCAATTTCATTTTGTATTGTATTAAACTAAATGCATTAAACTTTTTAATCAAAACGTGAACTCAATAATTTAATTGATTGATTCTGTGCCATTTGACCTGGCCAGAAAATAAATAGACCTATGATACAAATTATAATAAATCGTCCATCACTATGGCTTCTTTTATTTATTTTAGGCCTAAATTCCAGCAGTGCAGATGCATTGATTACTCGATTATTTGTAGGCTAAAAAAAATAAGGAAAAATCCCCAAACCTACCTTGGAATCTGTGACCCAAGTACCTATATCTATGTATTAACCACGGGTAGAAAGTCGAGGGGTCCCTTTGCTGGCTGGCGAACAGGGGGTGCGGGCTGTGTGACGACGAAAGTGGGTGCGCGGCCAGGGCGTGCGGGGGGGGCACCGAGTGCACCGGGACCCCGGGGTTCGTAGGATGCGAGACCGCCTCAGCGAACACCAAGTCCGGATTAGAGTAGACGCCCCGGCCGCCGGAATGAAAGCCGTTCAGAAATGGGTTCATCTGGCTCGAGTTTGCATAGCTCAACGCGGCGGGTCGTATGGGCTCCTCGGACCTCGACACCGGTAGAGGATTATCCTTCGCCACCAAAGACTCTATGGTGAAACACCTCTTGGGTGTAGGTTGAAACATGGTTTGATAGTCGAGATTCCCCAGCTTAAGTTTAAAGTGTTGCAGTCCGTTCTGTGCTGAAATACTCCACACACACACACACACACGCGCGCGCACACACACACACACACACACACCCAGAGGAAAGTTTCTCTGCAGCAGCACAAGTTGGGAAGGAAAAACGCGACGATAGAAAGCCCCAAAAACAAGCAAAATCGCGTTAAAAGTGGACTACTCCAGACAAATCCATGGATGTGATCGTTTCCCCGCGTACCGGTTGTGCAGGCGATTTGTTAGTTCATGAGCCTAATTAGCGCTGGAGTCCCATAAACAGCTTCCTCTGAAGCCCTGGTGATGCATGCTGGTGATTGGTCGCCTCTGCTCCCCTTAAGGTGGAGGGAAGAGGCTTTAAGTGCGTCAATAGAAACGCGCACGGAGAGGCGGACTCGCGCAAAAAGGGAACGGATTCGTTCAGAGGACCATCTTCACCACATCTCACACACTCAGCTGAACCAGTAGAAAAGCTCAAGGTACTTACGTTTGCATTTATGTCCAACGATAAGGCCTATGAGATTTCGATTTGAGGAGGGGGTGGGGGGGGCATGTAGGGATAGTAGGCCTAGTAGGTTATACGACTTATTTTAATTGTATGGGCTATAAAACAACAATATTTCTGCATTTTTCATGAATCTATTTGAGGATACATAGCATAGCCTATCAGCCCCCAGTATAATTGCACACAGATTTGTTTTCCGTAATTTCTCACAGCTTCATGTTTTCGAACGACACCGTCCATAGCTCTTTCTTCTCTGGGTTATTTTATTTTATTTTTAAAAATATCTTTACATGTATTAAAATTGGAGAGAATGGTTCATCACTTCTCTTGATTAACGGGACTGTAACCATATTTTACAGAATATAGCTAAATTAAATATTACATTTTTGTATATAGGCCTAGCCTAATTATAATAGGCCCACATCAAACATAGGCTATTAAACATGTTTGAACCATATTTCCACCAGTTGGTCAGATAGACTCTATGCAGTCTTTTGACACATTCGCAGATGTTGCCACATGTTATGTGGTTGATCTGCTGTCAGACGAAAGCATGAACCCCACAATGATATACATGATATACATAATTGTTGAATTTTATTATTTTGACTTTGGATGTCGGCATATCTATCTTTTATTTAGGCCTATTTAATTTGACATTCCTATTTTGGTTTTATCTGGTCTACAAAAATTAATACAATCTTAAAATAGTTTTTAAATGTACAATACAAGTGTTGTGTATTATTCATTTCTGTGTTCACAAAATCCATTGGTCTCTTACATTTGGAAGTTTTATAAATGTCCGCAGCTGGAATAAAGGACTGCAACATTAAATTGGCCGTGAGAAATTGTGTTCGTGTAGGCCTATTGCTCGATAGCCTACACAGATTATAATAACAATCATTAACCCACATTAATAATAACAGGAGTAGCCTAATTAATAGGCGTGGTTTATTGTGTTGTTTTTGCCGTCGTGCAAGACCAAGTAGGCTCTATGTTACGGTGGCATATTATATTATTATATTATATTAGAATATAGGGTCTCTGTAGAGGAAAAAAATAGGAATAAAATGGGTTTCGGACCTGTAACAAAAATGAAATAGCCATAGCTTATAAATGTAACAAAACTAAAAATACCTACTTTATAGGCTATATAAATTATTTTTGCTCTATAGGCTAATGCAATTATATAGGTGTATATATATATATATATATATTCTGATAGGCATCATAAATGTGGTGTCCTACTAGGCCTATATTAACACGAGGCCTATTAAATGTAAGTCGTGTTGGTGTCTATCAACACCGTTTGAGCAAATAGAATGCTGAACCGTGTTGATTTATTATAAAAGACATCAATAATCCGGTTTTTCTTTTGGATTGAACCTTTTTGGGTAATTATTATTATTATTAGTAGTAGTATTATTATTAGGGCCTATATAAATTATATAAATGTCATAAGTAGGGCTACACGGCTATGTGACGATTTCAATATCAGCCACGTGAAGGCCATTTAAGATTCCTAGGCTATTTCTATATTCTATATTTGTACTTAAAGTATATTTATAGCCTATTGATGGATCCAGTTTAATGAAACGTAAGTGGACAGCCTGCCTTTGTTAGGCTGAAGGGATCACGTGCGTCTAATGACGGGATCATAGCGGCGCTTCCTTCATTGAAGACCGTCGCTCGTGGCGTTCTAGCGCCATCCACTGGCCGCCACAGCGAAGTGCAGTCTGATGTTAACATTCAATCAACACCAAATGCTCTGGCACATCAGGAGTAACTTTTATGCAGACGTAAAGCCACTGTTATTTTCATTATTATTAAAAGATGCAAAACTGGACAATTGGTGAGCAAACCGCTTTATTAATAAAGGCTTCGTCATGTACATTCAATCTCTTCACAGTTGAATGCTACAAGATAGAACCACACAACAGATGTTGAGTAACAATTTTTATATTCTAACCATGCACATCAAAATGGAAATCCCAGTTACTTAAGAGGTTATGAAGTTCACGAGATGATTCAACATGGATTCAGATTAGAAACGTTGCATTGTATTTATTCCATCACCAGAAAGTACAATTCGATAGTTTTAACATGTTGATAGTTGAAACAAGTTAAACCATTAAAAAGAGGCAAGTGCTACAATGTCATTGCCTTGTGTTGTGATCCGAGTATTTTAATCCAATTAAATACTCATTTTGAGCAATGACACTCCTAACCATTGGGGGCAGTCACATTCACATTCAAGATTTGCACCTCCACTTATAAACTCACAGGTGAAGCAACCGATGTTCTGGCGGGTTGCACACCCATGTCCTCACAGGAATAGGAACACTGAAACTTGCACTCTTATCATCTGTTTAATATATATATATATAGAGAGAAAATCAAAAGAAAAACATCTGGAAATACTACTGTCTATAATAATTGTATCACTCAAAAGTAATAATGAGAATGTGGTACAAAAGCTTTTGCCACCAGTTTGCCAATGGGCCCCAGGTTACAGCTGGGCTGTGGAAGGTCGTCCGTGAAAGGTGATCTGTTGGCACATGGCAGGGAGGACTCAGCGGCGGACAGTGGTCCAGCCGTCATCGTCGGCCTCCTCTTTCTTGATGCGACGGGCCTCCTTCTCGGCAGCAGTGGCAGCAGTTGCAGCAGCGCCACCAACACCGGCACTAGCACCAGCACCAGCACCAGCACCAGCGCCACCAGCACCAGCGCCGCCGCCACCGCGCCAAGCGCCCTTCTCTCCCTCGGCCTCACGTGGGCTGTCCCGCTCCCTGGGTCTCTCGCGCTCCTCTCGCTTCTCCTCCCCGCCGCGACGCCACAGACCGCCTGAGGAAGCACACAGCACATGGTCTTTATGACTAGATCCATGATGGAGCCGCTGCTGTGTGTAGAGCAGGGCCACAGTGACCAGACAGCATTTCTATTCATGGAACAATAGTTGTCATTTCCTTTTTAGATCTAATATTTAGTTTGTCCAAATAACGGTTCACATGAAAACAAGAATAGTCCAAGAAGTGTATTTTACTGTAACACCACAGATTGAAGCCTATGTTCTGTTATCTCAATGAATGAAAAGTCTGCTCACCTTCTTCCTCTCTGGGTGCTGGCCTTTGCTCTCTGTCGCGGCGTTCAACGCGGCGATCGTCCACGCGGCGGTCGTCCACGCGGCGGTCGTCTGCGCGTTCGGCGCGCTCCGGCTCATCGCGTCCTCTCCAGCTGCTGGTTTCTTCTGTGCCGCCCCTCCGCCAGACGCTCGCCTCCTCTCTAGAAAGCACGGGTGCCGTGAGGTTAGCCATCATGAGGTTAGGAAAGACAGGGAGAGGACCACCCGTCCTACGCTCCCACCAATGGTGGCCGGCAATATGACAGGGATTTCATTAAGGCGGAGCCTACCTCGGTTGTGGGCGGCGCTCTCTGGGCCTCTCCTCCGCCTCGCCTCTGTCGTCTTCGCCTCCCTCACGTGGAGGTCCCCAGCTCTCTTCCCGGGCCTTTTCTCGCTCTCGCCATCCCCCTGCTGAAGGTGTAACTGAAAACTTAGTCCACCAGACATTTCATTTGAGGAACAAACTAAAGAACCGTTCCCATGAGCAACCTCTAGTGGCTCGAGTTGCAGCTACAGTTGTAGTGATGTCATTTTCAGACAACAGTCTTATAAGCAAACAAATAAATAATAATCATCATTTAATCCAGTTCAGCACTCTTCACCGGTCAGTAACTGCGGTCACGTCAGGTGCGCTGCTGTTCGTGGTCAGTTGGTGTTTTTTCATGACTTGTGTGTGTCTGTCATGTGTGTAAAGTGATTCAGTGATTAAAACACATTAGAAAATCATTGCTGTAGATGTGAAAAGACTAAACTATGTAGTTCTGAATAGTGGAGTTATAGCAGTTTCCATCCTTTTTGTGTTCAGGATTTTTTAGGCGGGTCTGAAATGGGGGCTTGATAACACGGCCCCGGAGCCATGACCGCGTCCCCGGAGCCATGACCCCACCCCTAACACTAGAGCGCATTAGCATCAGCGGTTCTCCCGCTCAATCGTGAGTTACTAACTTAACGTTACACTTACTACAGCCTACGGTTTGCTAGCTATGCCTTCGTCCTGCAAATGCATCTTCCCTGGATGCCAGAATTTACATTTTAAACAGCTCGGCCTCCTTTAAATTTCCAAAGAATGATGAGATGAAGAACCAAAACCCGGTATTATACGGGTCCCGGGGCTAAATTATTAAAGGCTGTAGTATTGATAAGTGCCGACATTACCAGTTCTTTTATCGGTACCTTTTAACATTTTGATGTAATTTATTATCACCTGCAGCCTCTCCTCTGCTGTGTCAGAGCTGATGGTCCTGACCGAGCGGAGGAGATGAGCTCCTCCAGCTCCTTACTTAAGTGCAATAAAACCTTCATGAGTAAAAAGCCAATACTTAATCAATACACCTGTTCAACAAGCACAAACATGTCAACATGTAGAAAGCGATATTTCAATCTGCCGTTCGTAGTTTTTCATCCACCACCGCCATGTTTTACACAAGCACAGCTAATTGTACAAAGTCCAATAAAGCTGCTCACGCGAACGGCTGCTCACTCAGTAAGCTGATCGATAAAATGGAGAAAAAAAGAACCGCCATCATCGTTATCACGTCTCTTGACAGACGAAAATCTAGATTTAAACCTCCAAAGCTAGCCTGACTGTTTTGCCCCCTACCCAATAATTCAACTGCAGTAGAGGCTTTTTCACTTTTCAGCCTAATTTAAAAGGATTTGGTTATAAAAACATTACATTAAGCATTTCAAATGGCTCTTATAATACACACAATGTTTTTTCCAACCATGTTTGGCCTCTTAGATTGTAGTGTGCTCAATTTTGACATTTGACTTTTTTTTGTTAGACTAGTCATTCACAAAACTAAGCTTTGGATAACTATAGATAACTAACTACAAATAATGAGCAACAGTTCCACGGTCATGAGTGTATTGTGTGTGTTTATAGAACAAATGATTCCACTGACTTACTCCGTGTGTCTGCTGGAGTGTTAATGCGATCGCCAATGTGTAGGCATGTAGTTATATAGTTATATAGTGTATAATGTAGTGAACCACACATTCAAAAGTAAATGTTGAGCATAGTTTGCAGACTGCTCTACTTTTTATACGTATTTAAAAATCGGAACACGTCGGCTGCATAACTGCCGATCCCGATGTTGTCAAAAAAAGTCAAATAACGGCCGTTATAATCGGTCGGGCTATAGTTACGTCGTCCGAGATAGTCCCACGGCGGGAGGGAAATTGGACCAGAATAAAGCGACAAAAATTCCCTGGATGGATCGACTTGAGGATGGGCGAAACTTTCTAGTTCCGATATTTTTTGAATGGAGTAGAAAAGCTGCTGCAGTAGAAATGTGACATCGTGCAGGTTTAGCTTCCGTACGGGGTGATATTGCTCTGCCCCTACCAGATTTCGCCAGGGGTTTCCAGGGCGTGGCGTCGTCCATGCCTCTCCTGCCGCCCCTCTCCTCGTCCGCGCCTCTCCTGGGGCCCCAGTCGTCGTCGCGCCTGGGTCTGGAATCCTCCATGCCTCTACGCCTGTCGCTGTCGAAGCCTCG
>OMKN01022705.1:4681-16333 GCA_900302345.1 Melanonus zugmayeri
GAACCAACCCCCTGAACCAATTCTGCTAAAATACATTTCCTGCCTTACACTCAGACTGCAGTTCTAAACCACACTTTCTTCAAAACACATACACACAATTCTCTACATTTGGCACAATCTTCACGAATAAAATCTTTTGTGTTCACATGGAACACACTGCCATTCAAAATGCTAAACACACTACACATAGAGATGCATGTAAAAGGTATAGAGACACATCACTATAGAGACACACAGCTACAGGCAGGGGCACACACACACACACACATATGTACACATACACACACGTACACACACACACAGACACACAGAGATGCATGTAGAAGTCATAGAGACACACCACTATAGAGACACACAGCTACAGGCAGGGACACGCACACACACACTTTTTTCTATTACAGTATTTGTTCTGTATGTAGAACACTTTACACATCCAACTTTGTGTTTGTTGGGATGTATACAGTATTTTGGGCATATTTTTTTTAATTTTTGTTTATATTACAGTATATTTGTTATATTTGAGTATAAAAACATTATACACAAATATTTTACAACAGACTACTGTACATACGTAGTAAATGTGAACACTGAACATGCAAAAGGCATAAGTCTCCTGATAAGACATTCATACTAGTGTTTTCCATTCCGTTTGTGTGTGTTTTTGGATTTGTGTGTAGAGTTCTGAGAATATGAGGTATGCTTTCAGAAAACGTGTGTAAACAATTGAGAAAAACTGTAAATGTCCTTGCTGGAAGAAAACTAGTGCTAGTGTTTTGATAGAATTATTTGATTTTGAGGCATGTTTGCAGTGTTTTGGTAGTATTAGTGTATATTGACAGAGTATTCTTGCATTTTGGATGGTGTTGGTGTTGTGTTGCAAATATGTGACAGTTTTGCCAACTGTGTGTTGTAGGTGTGTTGCTGTGTTTAGAGTTTACACAAAGTGTCATACATATTGAGAAATGCTTGCTAGCTATCATAAAAAACTGTAATAAAAGGTACTATTAGGACTACATTCACACTGTAAATCTATGGATAATACTTTCACAAATACACTTCCTACATAGGAAGTGTATTTGTGAAAGTATTATCGCAAACGGTACGGAATATAAAAATAACTAATATATGTATACATATATTAGTTATTTTTATATATTTGCGTTACATGGCAATAACGTGTCTCTAATCTCTCATCTAATCTTATGATAACTTTTAACACCCAGTCAGATGGACACATGCACCATGTGTGTGTGTGTGTGTGTGTGTGTGTGTGCATGTGTGTGTGTGTGCATGTGTGTGTGTGTGTGTGTGTAGACGTGTGGGGTTGTATTGTGGTTAAACAATATATGGAGGCTCTCAATATACGAATATTGAGAGCCCATAGGAAATAATAATAATAGGTTGTTCCCACAACACCAAGCTCCTCTATCCTCATCCTCACAGCAGGTTTCATCTGATAAAGAGCTGGCTGCCCAGGAACCCCATGAAGTTGGACAAGGAGGCACTGCCTGACCTGGAGGAGACCGAATGCTACACAGCCCCCTTCAGCAGGGCACGCATGCACCAGTAAGTGTGTGTGTGTGTGTGTGTGTGTGTTATGGATGTCTATATAAATGATGTACATATGTATATGTAGACATGCACACACACACAAACACATGCATACACACAAATATAAGTGCACTCGCACCCCCCCTTCTTAAGACCATATGCCCATGAAGTCCCAATTATGCAATTAAACAACCATTCCTGGACACAATACAACATATACGTAATTAACAAAAATAATATTAATTAGCTAAATCCTGATTAGAAAATATTTGTGTCTAATTAGGGTGATTTTTGTGTCCTCTTCCCAGCTTCCAAATCAACAACAGACAGAGTTTTTTCTCCAACTCAACCAGAAGTAGAATTGTCCACCATATCCTGCAGCGCACCAAGTATGAGGACAGCAAGTCCAAAATGGGTATAGTGATGTTCACTCTTACCTGCTTCTCTCCATCTCCCCATTCCTCATTACATTACATTCACACACAAAACACAACTCTAGTGAAAGGACATATCCTTTTGAGGTTACAAAGCTATGAGAACAGTAATTCAGAAAACCCTCGACATAGGTTCAAATAAGTCCAAAACCCTGTTTTGTTTTGTATTTTATGTTTAGTTTCTACTGTATTTCCCCTTAACTGAAGTAACAACCTCATTGTGCCACCACTAGACTCCATGAGAGGTTATAGAGCTGCAGAGCTTCATTTAAGGTTGTGTAGACCAGGTCCTGTTTGTTTCTGTCTATTAAAGAAAAGGGATTGCAGTGGCAAATACAACTTAGTTGTCCTGGCTGATTAAACTATGAGCTGTGGCCGTCTATCCTCGTGAGACCATTCAGATATATAAGTTTGCGTTTCGCAATGACTATCAGTCTGGCCATGGCTGGGCAGCAATTGATTTTCAAATATGGGCGCTGCCTTATGTTAAATAAATTCCAGCCAATCAGATTAAATAACTAAGTGAATCTTTCTTCGCTCTTGCCAAATCCAGTTGGAAGTAAAGCAAAAACATCTTCTCAGCTGAGAAAAGCCTTCTGTGCAAATGTATGTTAATCTTTTAACACCGTTATTTAACCGTCTTTTAACACCGTCTATTTCAGATAAAACAGTGTAGCAGGGTTCATTACACGCCACGTAAGTGGCTTCTCTGAGCTCCTCCGACCACCAGGACACAGGCAGATGTTGTTAAACCGGTTTATTGTAAAGTTGGGACATGGTTTGCAGGCAGAGCAGGTGGTCGATACTGACATGTCAGTGGTCTCCTGAGTGTGTGTGGTGATGGCTGGTTTAACCTGTGGGCTTTGATTATTCTGATGCACCGGTGCACAACTGTGCAGCCTCACCCAGCCCCAGAGTCTAATCAGTCTGGCTCGGGCCAGTTGAGGCTGCTTAAACCAGCCATCAACCACACACACTCCACAAACTGTTTTAATTGCGCCGTTACACTTTCCTTGGACTTTTCCACTTTCCTTCCAACTGTTTTTTAATTCTGCAGACTGCAGCACTCCTTGCTTCATCATGAACTGAAACTCCCTCCCCCAAGCGCTGATCATTTTAACATTTTTGGGAGAGGCTTTCAACAGATCGAGGCCAGACTGATCTGCATAGAGAAATTGCTGTTGTCCAACTGACGGTCCTCCCTGCTTTCTTCTTCTGGCTTTTGGTTTTTGGTCTTGACAGTCTTCCAGATTCCCCAGATTTCCTAAACTGCCCCCCCCCCTAAACCCCAAACCCATTATATTACTGCCTCCACTTGCTGACAAGATGTTTTTCTGATTCATTGTTTGGCTTCGGAATTCACATTAATAATATGTTAATACTTTCAACCACTCCACTCACAATCAAATAACATGAGGTCTGCCAAAAAAGAGGCAAATCCCTTTTTTAAATCCTATCTCTCTCTCTCTCTCGCTCTCTCTGTCCTTACGGCCTACTGTTGTAGGTTGATCAGACAATAGCGTTACACTGAATTATCCCATTTTCTCTAAAATAACGAATTAGCACAGTATTAGAATATTATCGCAATATTTTTTCTACTCCTGAATAAATGATAGGAGTCCATTACCTACTTCATCCAGAGACATCCAGACGTAGCATTTGAGGTTCACCATATCTGATATGTTCTCCTCTAGACTAGTCACTATACTGTGTCATAGACTAACAAGGAAGTGATGGGTACTTGGCCAGATCAATTATTTGGTGTATTTGATACCAACCATTGCCATATGCATCCATCAATCAAACATATTGTAATATATTCACCTTCAAAATGTACAATCAAAGACTAACTGAACTAAACTAGACACAGCATCTACACACATTTACCCTAATTTCAGGATCGATGACAAATGCAATGAACACATTATATGCATATTGATCATGACGCATTAAAGTAGTAGTAGGTGTATAGTGCAGATAGGCTCTTGCTACACAAATGAATGTGAAGTTTGCCGTCACATTTTCCGCACAGACTCACAGTGTATAGATCTCACAGAGGTTACACCCAACCTGTCACCTCCAGGCCCATCCATGTTTAGCATGTGTGTGTTGCGAGCCTTTCTACTGGTCACATGTCCTCCATTTTTCAACAGCTCCGCCTCTTTGTTGTCTGTCTCTACTTAATTATTATGGTCGCCATGACCGGATCTATGCCCAGTCTGTGAGCTCCTGGGAAGGTGCGTATGTGTCTGTGCGCTGCTACTGGCAAGAGACCCCAGGAGACTATTAGGCATTCACATTTTACAGTATTTGGTAGCATTGAGTATTTTTCAGTATTTTGTCAGTGAAGGCGATTGGTTGGTTTTCACTATCCAGCAACCAATTGGCACATAGTGTATGATTAAGATACACAGCACATTAGGGAAGTCCTGGTTTGTCTTTAGCTGCAGTATAAATGTTGTGTTTTCAATGTTTAGTTGATTATTTATTTGTTTTGTTGATTATTTGAGTAATGCTCCCCCCCCCCACTTTCCACACATTGATGTCCTGTTGTTTCTGTTTGTTGCTTCATTTGATAACACTCCACAGACATTAGGATTTGATTGCTAAACTAAGCCTGCAGCATAATATCCAGCAATTGATTTGAGTGTAATTATGCATCATGAAAAAAGACAGCACTTAGCATGCACTTCTCAGCACGGTTGTGGGAACCATAAAACCACACTTGAAATGAAGAATGATATTTTCAAGAATGCTTAGAATCCCATTAAGGGCAATAAGGATATTAAAAGTGAATCAATCTGCCTTACATAACAGTTTATTTGCAAATTTACAAATTATTAGATTTTTAAAAAAATGTTTACTGGACATTTCTGTCAATAATTACTATTGTAGATGCTAATATGCCAATGTC
The DNA here is from genome assembly GCA_900302345.1 of Melanonus zugmayeri. Classification (NCBI taxonomy): domain Eukaryota; kingdom Metazoa; phylum Chordata; class Actinopteri; order Gadiformes; family Melanonidae; genus Melanonus; species Melanonus zugmayeri. The sequence goes on from OMKN01022705.1 coordinate 9,581, forward strand.
AATATTTTCAAACTAATTTCTATTCTAGTCTTGTGAAAGTGAAAAGAAAATCTGCTCTTTCTGGTTTTTAGGTATTAATCGATTGTTGGGCAACGCCACATACGAAGCTGCATTCCCTCCCCATGAGGTGAGAACAGAAGATTTTGATTGGCTGTTATGGAACTGATGTCTGATAAATACTCACTAGATGTGTCTCTTTGGCCTTATAACATTTCAGGGCGGGTACAAGAGCAGGCATCCCATAAAGACTCATGGGGCCCAGAACCACAGACATCTCCTGTATGAGAGGTGGGCGCGCTGGGGCATCTGGTACAAGTATCAGCCCCTGGACCTCATCAGGTAACACCTGATAAATACAAATAAAAATGGGAAATGGGAGTGTTCACTAGAGCGTATCGAGATTGCCCGGTGCGAGCAGATTAGCACATTTAGTTTCTACTAAATCAGCACGTTAATGTGTAGCCTGTTCACTCACCTGGAACTAAAGGTCACCCTTTATGGGGGAAAGATTGCTTTTCTTTTGTCAAATCACATATATATATTTATTTTTAGCTTTTTACTACCACTACCCAATAGCATACATTCTGTCTGAAGGATCATTACACGGCTGAATAGCTTCTAACTAAAAGTAATTGATGTCTGATGATGCCAATCTGTGACATCACTTCCTTCTTCTCCCAGGCGGTACTTTGGGGAGAAGATTGGTCTCTACTTTGCTTGGCTGGGCTGGTACACCGGCATGCTGATCCCTGCTGCCCTGGTCGGCCTGTTTGTCTTCCTCTATGGCCTGTTCACCATGGACTCCAGCCAAGTCAGGTAGGCTCCATTGTTGTTTTATTTGTTTAATTTATTTTTATTTTTATTAGATTTTTTAAATTAAGTTTATTTTTATTTATTTTTAAATGCATTTTTGCACATTTTGGACATCTACATATTTATATTATTTTATTTTATTTAATTACATTTGATTTAATTTCATTTTATAACACTTTATCAAATAAAATTGTATGTAATTGTATTCATTTTTGACCTATGCATTATTGTATCATCAGCAAAGAGATCTGCGAGGCCAATACCACCATCATGTGCCCCATGTGTGAGGAGAACTGCAGCCCCTGGACACTGAGTGACAGCTGTGTGTATGCAAAGGTCAGTGTTGCGACAGTGTTAAGACCTGCCACCCACCACCCCACAGCCAATCAAATCACAGTATATTGTCCCAATGTCCTTCATTAATCCATGCATGAAATCGAAAGTCACTGTTTAAAGCTGCCGAGACTAATTATCCTAAAGTTTAATCGGTGACACCGCTCCATGTGAAATGTTTTTTAGAATGGTCCTCTGTGTCTGTTTCCTAGGTCACTCATCTGTTTGACAATGGGGGCACTGTGTTTTTTGCCATCTTCATGGCTATATGGGGTAGGTTGAGGCTGTGTCTCCTTTTGTCTTTTTCACTGTGTTCAGTGTTATCACAATGTAAAGTAATATGATGTGTAGTAATACTCACTTTTTCATGCTCAGTCCCATCTAAATTTAACTTGATTTCCTATTTATAGAAGACTTGAATCTGCTCCCTGCTCATTGCTCTATTACTTCGGTTCGATTTCTTCACTGAGAAATATCCACAATCAAAAGGATGCATTCCTTAGTTCCAGTAATACCCGCTGAGTAAATTCTGTATAAAGCCTAGTTCAGATAAAAGATTCATTTTATTCATTTACCTGTAATAGTGGCAGCAGCACAAGAGCTCATCTGGTAACTGCAGGGTTGCTGGCTCGATCCAATGAGGTGCTAAATCCCTCACTGCTCCAGGTGACCAAGTTGTTGCTTTGCGTGGATGACACCTCCATGAATGAATACATGCGTTTCTCTGTGTGTGATCATAAGGGACTGTGATTACCTGTCCAATTCTTCCAGAAGAAGACCCCCAATATAATTCCAACGCATGGGTGCTAGAGAATAATAATAATAACAATACATCAAATGTATATAGCGCTTTTCACAGTGCTCAAAGAAGTGTCCCAGGGCGGATAGACTGTAGTTATGATGCATGTGTTAAGAGGTACAATCAATACATGATAGGGCAGACCTGTGCTGCTCTGGGTTTGGACTAGATGACCACCATGGGAGCCCCAGTCTAACTCTGGTGGTATAATCACACACTACACCCAGCATCAAGTGTTCAAGGCTCGGCCAAGCTGGCCCAAATGTTTGCACCAGCAAATGTACTCAAGAACTGGAGCATAAGACAGAAATGCAAAACATGTGTCAGCCCCCAAGGGACCAAACAAGACATCTTAAAACTCTCGTTCTCATGTCGAAAAACGCTCTCTCCGTCTCGATCTCTCCATCTCTATCTCTCTCTCTGTCACTCATTCCCCCTCATTCTTCTCCTCGTTCTGTCTCTCTGCCTCACCCCCCTTTGTCTCTATATCTCCCTCTCTCTCTCTGCCTCTCTCATTATTTATCTCTCTTTCTCTCTCTTTCTAAGTCTGTCTCTCTCACTCTCTCTCTGTCATACATCCTCTCTCTCTCTCTCTCTCTCCCCTCTCTCTCTCTCTCTCTGTCTCACTCCCCCTTCTGTCTCTATCTCTCTCTCATACTTCCTTTCTCTCCTCTCACATTTCAGTCTGTCTTATTCCCTGGTTTCCACAGAAAGCGGGTCAAGCTATATTTAACTACACCATCTTCCAAGTGTTACTTGGTCTACATTTATTGTCGCCTCTGAAAGATACTTTTGTGTGCCCCACACATATATCTTAATCACAGTTAGTGTAGTTCTTGTCATTACATTTGTGACAAATCACAATGAGTTGTTATTTGAAACACATTCATAGTTACCAAATGACTGTAAAGGGATCATATGAATACCATGCATGCCAATTCAATTCAACATTTCTCAGACAGCGTTATAATGTTGTAGGAGTTACATATCGATCAAACATAATAAGAAGAAGAATTATACTAATTTTTGCCTCTCAAAGAGTTCTCATTCTGGTGTGAGATTCAGCCCAAATTAGCCTCCTCTATCATTCCCAGGTCTTATGAATGTGTAGAGAAACCAGACTTTGGGGGGATGTCAGTTTAAAATAATGCATGAGCAGCACCCAAAGGATCCTCCTTATCTTTGGTGTAGTATTCCACTGGTCAAGAGTGAAGAAAAGGAGCAACGCACGATTCCCAGTGAGCAGTGCGAGTGTCCTTGTATAACCCCCCAGAAGGCTTCAACACAGAGCAGCGGAATACTTCATTCAATATGAACTAGATTCACGAACACAAACCCCATTGGCCTCTATGACCGGCTGACCGTATTTAGCATTCATATTGAGTTGCACTCAATTACCCACCGTGGGCTCCAATGTGACATGATATTTCATTTAATGCATTTAGTGGTCGTTTCGCAAGCGTATCGCAGACCAATGGAACATTCATTATGTGTTCATGCAACCGATCAATAAATCGTACTGATCCTCCCACATGACAGCTACGGTCTTCCTGGAGTTCTGGAAGAGGAGGAGGGCGGAGTTGACGTACGACTGGGATCTGATTGACTGGGAGGAGGAAGAGGTGAGCCGGCGGCCCGTCGTAACCACGCACGCATGTGTCCCATATTGGCAATGACATCACAGTGAACTGATGTACAGTAAAGGAAGGCTGTTTATTCGTCAGCCCGAGACAGATATGTGCCACTCACTAGCCGCCGCCGGCATGTCTGCTGTGCACCAGGATGAGCTGAGGCCACAGTTTGAAGCCAAGTACTCCAGGGTGGAGAGGTTGAACCCCATCTCCGGCAAACCCGAGCCCTTCCAGCCCCTCACGGACAAACTCAGCAGGCTCATGGTGTCTGTGTCTGGGATCTTCTTCATGGTGAGCCCATGTCACCGTCAAGTTCCTCAGTGGGACGCATGGTGTGCCCAGAGTAGTTTAACACCTCCCCCTGGTGGACACCAGTATTATTTAGATTATAATAATGCTTTATTAAATGCTCCTATTTTTTTTACACTGTTGCCCCATAAAGCTGTTGTTGAATTGCCTCTGTGTATGAAATGTGCTATACAGATAAACTTGCCTTGCCTTGCCCCTACAGCCAACTGATTATATTTAATAGGTTTTCTAGAAGTGACAGCTTGCATATGTAGCAATTGCATTTATGATATCATAAAAAAAACATTTAATAAAAGAAAATCGATTTGTCTCTAAAGGGACCTACATCTAAAGATTCTGCTAGTCCCTATGAGGATTTGAATAATACATTATTTTTCATCAACTCATATACTGCATTATTCCCTCCCTCGATTCCTTTCTGTTACATTACATTTCTCTCCTCTTTGTGTAGATTTCCCTGGTGTTGACGGCGGTGTTTGCCGTGGTGGTGTTCCGGCTCATCGCCATGGAGAAGTTTGCTTCGTTCGACTGGGAGTTTGTGAAGAAGAACTGGCAGTTTGCCACCTCTGGCACCGGTGTCTGCATCAACTTTGTGATCATCATGTCTCTCAACGTGGTGGGTGTTGTCTCCACGCCTCCCCCTCTAATTAACGCAGTCCGCCCTCTTCCCCTGGTGCTTTCTTCTCAATATATTTATTTAAAGAACTGTTCCAAGAGGCGGATCAGATTTATATAGGACAATAAAAAAGAAAAAACCGCTGATGGAAATCTTGACACTTTTATAGTGTTGTTGTGATTGGGTTTTTCACTGGATATTGAATCTTATCTTTGCTATCTATCGTGGTAGACAAAGCATTGTGCATATACACACATACATGCACACACACACAATATATATTATATATATTACAAATATATACAGTATATTTACTCCCACTCTTACTCCTCACTCCTTCACCAATCCAAGTGTGTACATGTATACAGTAGTGGAGCCGTTTGTTTTGTCCTGCCATAAATACACCAGGCTTATCTCAACTTCTCTATTATCATCTTCGGCCATCTCTTCTTGTATACTCACCGCCTTTATCTCCCTCCTCAGGTGTATGAAAAGGTGGCTTATCTGCTCACTAACTTAGGTGAGTGTCGTCCATTATGACACATGCCACGGTGTCTCTATCATATCTCCATATCTACAGCGCCATTGAGAACAGGTGTCAATCATTTACCGACATGTGTGCATCTGGTCCTTGACAGAGCACCCACGTACAGAGTCCGAGTGGGAGAACAGCTTCGCCCTCAAGATGTTTCTGTTCCAGTTCGTCAACTTGAACAGCTCAACATTTTACATAGCTTTTTTCCTTGGGAGGTAGGTTTGCCCCACTAAGCACTGCTCTCCAAGCAAAATAAATGGACTATAGCGTTTGCTAAAAAATGTGGGAAATGTTCCGTCTCTGATACAGCAAATAAAAAGTGTGGAATGGCACAATAAAAAAGGTTTTATTTTAAGAATTACTTCTCCACATTAGATTCCTCTCAGATGTAGTAGCTTATTTATCATTTCTCAATATGTATAATCCTGAAATGACGAAGGAAGCAACGTCTCTCTGATACAGTTAGCCTTCCCTCTCTATATATTTGTTTTCCTTTATAAGAGAATTAGGCGGCTCATTTTGTCAATCTCAATTTGTCAAGGTTTGCAGGCAGGCCTGGGAAATATAACAAGCTGTTCAATAGGTGGCGACTGGAGGAGGTGAGCACTGTTCACTTAAACTGATTATTGTTTTTACATTACTGCAGTCATTCAAACCCCCTACAATACATTTTACAATGAGGATAATGAGCAATATTAGAGTAATGAAAAAATGACAAATATCGTTCATGGTTATTAAATGACAAATGAAGTAATAAGTATGAAATATTAGTCTGTTTTTATAATTAATTGGATTTAAATAATAGCAATGAACAGAGACCCATTTTGCATGTGTTAAATGATATTGCAAGCCAAATGATAATAATGATGTATTCACCCAGTCATTCACTGACGTATTATTCCGCACAGTGTCACCCGAGCGGCTGTTTGATTGATCTGTGCCTGCAGATGGGCGTCATCATGTTCTTCAAGCAGATTTGGAACAACTTCATGGAGCTTGGTTATCCGTGAGTTGTAATTATGGCAGAAGAATGGATACAATACATTCACGGCTGCTGAGCGACGTCGCATAACATCAGTAATTTCCATGCAAACGTTAAACCATTGGCACGTGCAAAGAACGCTTCTGCTCTTATTATGAAGGTGGTGGTGGAGGTGGTGGTGGTGGTGGCGATAGAGGTGGCGTGTGGTGGGGGTGTGGAGGTTTCCGCAGTGCTCTGTGCTGCATTGTCAAAATAATTACTTAAGGTTGGCTTTGCTCCTGGTTGCAATTCTGTGCAGTTTGCTGCAGAACTGGTGGTCACGGCGGAAAATGAAGAAGGAAGTCGGGATGGGCCAGAATGCGGAGAACACAGCTCAGCTCCCGCAGTGGGACAAGGACTGGAATCTGCAGCCCATGAACGCCCACGGACTGGTGGATGAGTATCTGGAAATGGGTAAAGCATTAGTTGTGAAAACATGTTGGTCATCCTGATAAGGTCATCCTGGCCAATGACATTCTAAAAGCCATCAACCATGAAGTAAAAAAAGAAGCTGATATAATAAACTGATATAATAAAATGATAATACTGTTACTATGATAGCAACATTTCCCATCAGGGATGAATAATGTAGCAGCAAGGTGAAACTCCTCTCCTCTCTCTCTCTCTCTCTCTCTCTCTCTCTCTCTCTCTCTCTCTCTCTGTCTGTCTCTCTCTCTCTCCCTCCCACATTCACTC
>OMKN01022713.1:2289-14639 GCA_900302345.1 Melanonus zugmayeri
TGACTTGCCCCCCCCCCCCCCCCCCCCCCGGCAGGAAATGTGGTGCAGGGGGGAAAGGTGAAGGGGCAACAGGAAGTGTGAGCCAGGCTATCGCTACACAATGGGCCGCCGCTGGGCTAGCTAGCACACGGAGTTACAGTAGTGTGTGTGTGCGTGCGTGGATTCATTGTATAATCTTGTGGGATTAGTTTCCGCTGACTCAGGGGTTGAGCAGACTGTAGTTCCAGAGGAGTGATGATCATGTACGATGCTAAATACAGAAAGCAGTTTGGGTTCACTGGAGTGTCTATCACTTTGTAATCACTTTACTGTAATTGGCCTTTAGTTTGAAGATTAGGGGAAGAACCAAGAACACCTAATTAATGGCGACTGGTTCCTTCCATTTTTTGGGGGGTGTAGTTATAATGTAAGACATAGCAGTTGATCATTTATTTATATTTATATTAATCCCATCCATCGCCTATATACGAGTTGCTTTCATACTGGGCTCTTGCTAAAATAATGAACTGATGTCAGTACTGGGCAATACTAACTTAACTAAGTAGCCTTCTAAAGTTGGTGTGCCCTTTTTTTCATGCGTGTCATTAATGTGCAACAACCATGTCAATGTTCTTTCATGCCAATGTCCCATATAATGGGACTCTGTTGAAAATACAAACAGTAGAGGAGCGAATCACTGAAACACAAAACCCAGTGAAACCACTGACCTTAAAGTGGACCTGGACCCGCCATCTCTTAAGCAGTGAGATGGAAAGGCCTCCAGGCTCAACCCACATGACATACTTCAGATGAACCGTTGCTGCCCTCGCCTGAAACTTGGCAATGATTTTATGGATGTCATGTCTTTTTTTATCTTCTCTGTATTCATGAGAACTCAAGACAATCAACAGAACAGCTGAACTATCTGTTCTATAAAGCTTTTATAGATACAATGTTGTTTCTTTTGTTCTCTATTGCGTGCGTCATTCGAATTAATGAAAATCGACATCACTGGATTAAAGCGGTATCCACTGGTTGAAGCGGGCCATGTTTACACAGTATGCGGACGCTTGTTATCCTGAGTCGTTCCCATGGACGGGTTTTGTCTGGTTCTGAGCACCCTGCCTCAGGGTCCCTCACAAAGAGCTCATTGAAAGCATCTGAACCGTGCCCAGAACTGACAGAACTCTGGCATCATGCCTGATGTGATGCAACATCTAAAGGCCACCTCCACAAACACATTTTGTTTCAATGAGATATGGTGTGTTGACAGAGTAAACATGTATACAGAATGTACTCCCAAAACACTAAAACAAAATCCTGAGTTTCAAAGTAGGTACAAACACAAAAGTACAATATGCCCCTTGCATGAGCTTGGATGCCGTGTAAAAAGATAAAGAGCAAGATTCACACAGTTCTTTCATCCCAACTCTAGTTGATAAAACTTGAAAGTTGCCATTCATAAGCTTTAGTCCTTCCCTAGAATCAACCAAGCTGACTAAAACGTCGCTCTGTGTTGATACAATCAAGTCAAGTCAATTTTATTTGTAATCCCTTAATCACAGTTAGTCTCAAAGGGCTTTACAGGTCATTTACAGGTCACCCCTCTAACCCTAGCCCCCCAGAGGGCAAGGAAAAACTCCCTTAATGATCCAGGAAGAAACCTTGAGAAGGAATGCAGAGTGTGGGATCCCTCCTTCCAGGGATGGTTAGGAGTGCAATGGGTGCCACAATTGACATGCATAGTATTACAAGCAAACATTTTAAGTACAAAAAAATTGTGTTGTATTTAAACCAGAGACGGCATTAAGGTTAGATGGGGCAGGGTGGACAAGGTATATGTAGGAAACCTCTAATCTAGTATCTGTCAGCAGCAGGGGTTTAGGCTAGTGCTGGCTATCGGGTCGATTTAGCTGTAATGAGAGCTGAGGGACACTTCTAGGAGCCAAATGAGAGAGTAAAGAGGTAGGTTTTAAGTTTGGATTTGAATTTTTCAGCAGAGTCAGCTTCCCTGATTACAGGTGACAGACTGTTCCACAGATAGGGGCTCAGTAAGAGAACGCTCTGCTTCCTGCTGATTTCTTTTTAACTTTTGGAATTGGTAGAAGGCCAGGTTCTGAAGACCGGAGGGACCGAGAAGGTCGATAGGGAATAATAAGGTCCTTCAGGTAGGATGGTGCTAATCTGTGCAGGATTTTATAGGCAAGTAGTAGCACCTTAAAATCTGACCTGGCATTAATTGGAAGCCAATGGAGGGAGGAGAGAATAGGAGTAATGTGGTCACATTTTCTGGTTGTAGTTGGGAGTCTACCAGTGGCGTTCTGCACAAGCTGGAGGCTTTTTGTAGTGCAGTTAGGTAAACCAGAGAACAGTGCACTACAGTAGTCTAGATGATATGAATGCGTGGATGAGCGTCTCTGCATCCACTGTGGATAACATTGGTCTGATTTTAGCAATCTAAGATGAAAGAATGCCGTTCTAGTAATACTTTTTACATGTTGATCAAAAGAAAGGATTGGGGGGAACAAGAAACAAAGACTTTTGACACAGGAGCTTTGGGTGATGGCAGAGCCCTCAAAACACAGTGTGACGTCTTTTTGTGTTCGTTGTTACTTCAAGCAGATGATTATCAGATTATCAAAACTGCAAGTAGTTTTGGGGCAGCCATCTTTTAAGTGCAGTCAGGCAAGATTCAACCTTCTGGATCTGGGAGGAGTCATTTGATCCAATAGGAATGTAGATTTGAGTGTCGTCAGCATAACAGTGAAAGCTAATTCCATAGCTGTGAATAATATTCCCAAGAGGAAGCATGTAGATTGCAAAGAGCAGTGGACCAAGGACCGACCCTTGGGGAAAACCAAAGCTTAGTTTTCAGTGTTTTGATTTTTAATCTTCACAAAGAACAAATTGCGTTCTATTTGTGAGATAAGATCTAAACCAGAGAAGAGCCAAGCCTTTGATGCCAAAATAATGTTCAAGATGATCAAGAAGAATGCTATGGTCAATTGTGTTGAAGGCGGCACTGAGGTCAAGCATTTCTGTCCATGGTAAAGAGAAGATCGTTTATCACTCTGGTCACAGCAGTTTCAGTGGAATAGAAGGTCCTAAACCCAGACTGGAAGGGTTCAAATACACAATACAATACACACATTGTCTGATTTAATGTCAGATCGCCATAGGGATTAACTTGTGTTTCATGACGATCCAGATTGTTGTTCTTTCCCTCTGCCCCCACCTCAGATGCAAGTTCTTCAGTTTGACCGAGACCCCGGAGAACTACACAGTGGTCCTAGACGAGGAGGGGTTCAAAGGTAACACACACACACACACACAGTGCTACACTGCTGGCCTTTGTGAGCAGTAGAAAAACATGACAAGTCTGCCTCAAGGCTCCTTCCTTCCTTCCCTTCTTTCTTCTTCCGTTGTTTTGAGGCCTTCAGACACCAGAATGTACATTTAGACGGCTGTAGGTCTCACAGGTCTGCCTTGTTGGGCTTTGTTTGAACCTTGTGTTTTTCTTGCATACACGTGAGGTAAAGGGTTGTGTTCTGACCACTCTTGTCTCGGCTGTCTGTCTGTCAGCAGTATAATGAATCACTAGTCTGTACCTGGAGGATTCCACAGGAAACCTGGTTTTCCTGCTCTATGACCAGAATATAACCAGCAATGTTGCAAGTCTAGACCGTGCCTTAAACAAACACAACAAATATGGGGCAAAGTCTCCTTTTTGATTTATGATGCTTGACGTTTGCATAAAGCTATAAAAACATATTTGCCAACACAATGTTGGCAAAGCAAAAAACGAAACCTGTTTGCTCCTCTTTGCATTCTATAATTTCCTGTGTGGTGTTTATGTTTTAGTCACCACAGTTACATCTGTAGCAACCCCCGTTTCAACAACAGGATGTCCATCGTGTCGTGTTAGTGTTGGTTCGGGCCTACATGTGTACATTAGTTCTGTATGGAGAATTCCACAATCTCCTTCTGCATCTGTGGTCACCCCGGATAGTTATTTTCCAGCAACATAGCTGTCCAGTGGTTACACAAGTCCAATGCCAAGCTGTAAAATGCTTTGTTCCAAATTAATATTATGTACATACTTAGTATGCTATTATGTACATAGTCTATGTTTTCCTACATTGAAAAGTTTGCCGAAACCTTGCATTATTCCTGTTCCGATGTGACCACTAGCTTTTCCAAGGATGTTGCGTGTCTGTCTGTCTTTAAAGTGGTGCATTGCCTCCAGGTTCTGTCTCTTAGTTTTCCTTTGTAGCGTTCGTCTATTTCCAGAGGAGCCAGGGTCTGACACAAGGCTGCCTCTAACATTTTAGGCCGAGCAGAACGGGAGCTGAATAAATAGACCTTCTCAGTGCTGGCTGCACAGTAAACCTGTGAATGTTGACCGCTTGCATGAAAGATCTTTTCTTTCTTCATTACTTAAAAAAATGGATAAAAAGAAGATGATGATGTTTATTTGGAAAAGACAGACGGATGATTATTTGAAAATATGGCATTGGAATGCCTTAATGCTGCAATCAGCATTGCTTGCCTCAATGTGTTTTGAGTCTCATGGTTCTCATGCAAGTCTCATGGTTCTCCAATAGAGAAGTACATGAGAACCATGAGACTCAATCAAAACACAATGTGCCAGCTACCTGGGGTCAGTTCTGGACTCTCCAGGTAGCTGGAGACCAGGGTAACCAGGGTAACTGGTACAAAATGTAACGTCTGTGTGCTTCCAGTTTACTTTTTTACTGCTTAACCTGTGAAGTGATGGCTAATAAAGCTATCACACCTAACCTGTCTGTTTTTACAGCGTTGACCTATATAGCCATGTTATTAATAGCAGGGTCAGGCCTCCATGTTAGTGATATAGCAGGAAGAGCCGGCCGGGTGAGGATATAAAACCCTGCAAACCCCACGTTAATAGAAGGAAGGGATTTCTAACCCACGATTACATGCACCAATATGATTTACTGATTTAGCCGTCTCTTTTGCTCAAAGCGACTTACAGTGCATTCAGTACGTCATTGAGGAGGAGTTGGGTTAGGCATCTTGCTCCAGTTTGGGGATTGAACCCAAAACCTTTTGGCTTTTTAATTTCAGTTTACGCTCACACAGCACTTTGTCAAGCGAACTAAACATGTAAACGCGTCACGCTGTTGAATGCTTGACGACTTTAAAAGCAGATCTTGGTTCAAAAAAGGTTGGGCACCCCTGTTAGCTAGGCAGAGCTGGGGATCGAACCAGCAACCTTCCGGTGGCCAGACAACCAGTGATGTGTTCATTCAAACGATTCATTCAAAATGAACAAATCTTTTGGGTGAATGAACTGAACTGAATCACTTCCTGAAAAGATTTGTTCATTGAAAAGATTTGTTCATTCAGTTCACGTTCTGAAACACGTTCTGAAACACCTACTGAATCACTACTGAAACACGGCGCCAGGGCGGTAAGATGTTTTGCCCCTTCAGATATTTCTTCATCGAAGAGTACCCCTTTCACCGGCTGAAAACATTTTGGGAGGGAAAATCTTTTAAATTAATGAATGTTGTGTTATTTGGCGTAAACATGAACATTAAATGGGTGGTGCAAATACTTTCAGTTTAATGAGAAACGGGATTTGTGTCATTCATTGGAAAGATGAACTTGTATGTCAATATTCAGAATTGACTTAATTTTATTAAGGTGCCATTCATGCAACACATTTTATTAAGGTGGCATTATTTTACAATTGTTCATAACCAATATTAAAACAACAAAAAGGACACATTTGTAGGAATGTTCCAAGTACCCCCTGCAATCGATCAATTTGAGAACCACTGTTATAGCCAATATCTCTGTCCATAAGAGAATGCAAAAACATAAGCATGTCAGGCCAGTAGGTGGCGAACACCACAGAAGAACATTGGGAGCGTGAGCGTTGATGGGCTTCAACAACAACAACACAGCATGGTGGTGTAATGGTGGTGTAACAAAGTAGCTAGGTTGACTTGTAAACATGTAATTAAACCCAACAGTACTAGCCACACGTAAACACACCGGTAGTCTCCCATTGTTTGTAGGTTTCTCAATGTAACCTTTATTCACTTATAATACACTTTAACCCCCGACCTTTAACCTTTATTCACGTATAATGCACTTTAACCTTTAACCTTTATTCACGTGTAATACACTTTAACCTCCAACCTTTTAACCGTTAACCCCCAGAGCTCCAGCCTTCAGAGCACCTACAGGTGGAGGGCTCCGTCTGGCTGCCACTGAACGTGGTCTCCAACGGCAACGCGTCCAGCAGCTCTCAGGCGGTGGGCGTAACCAAGATCGCCAAGTCAGTCATCGCCCCATTGGCCGAGCAGCACGTGTCTGTCTTCATGCTCTCCACCTATCAGACGGACTTCATATTAGTAAGTCCTGCCGTGTGTGTGTGTGTGTGTGTAAAGATGTTTACATTGCCAAAGCAAGTGGAAAAATAAAATAATTATGAAGTAAAAGTGAACAAGAATAAGAATTGCAAGAATAAGTACAAGTGAGGCCTACGGTATCTCCATGGTACTTATATATATGTTTAAATGTGTATCGTATGATGGTATATTATCAGAATGGCCATAACTTGACAATGTACAAATTCTATGTCCTCGTGTGGTGTTTTGGCCGCTTACCATTTGAACAAGTTGGCTATTAAGGGAATCCCCCGAAAACGTGCCCTGAAACTTGACAAGCAAATGTGTTGAGTAGACAGAAAAACATGGGTTTCTGTCAGCAGCTGTATTACTAATGGACACACGGTACGTTCTAACAGGAAGCCCCCTCTCTTCAGAAGCCAATCATGTTACAATAGCAACAAATTGCCCCTTTGGACCCAGCGCCGCTAACTTGTGTAAAACTTTTTTTTTTTAAACCTCACACAAACTCATAGACTTTAAAAAAGATAATTAGTTCACCAACTCAGACTTTTAAAAAGTGTAAAGATAATTACTTCACCAACTCCTTCACTTAAAACCTTCCTTCACTTAACATACTTGTTCACGTAAATATCAGAGGAGTTTTGTAGGACCGTAGTAAGACATTATGTTCAGCTCTGGCCTCGTGTTTCCAGGTGAGGGAGAAGGACCTGGCGGTGGTGGTGTCCACGCTGGGGGAGGAGTTCAACATCTTCAGGGAAGTGGCGGGAGAATCCGTCCCCGTGCATGGCCAGGACGTGCACAACGGTCTCCACAAAAACGGCAAAGAAGGTACAGATGTGTGGGACAGATGGATGAATCAAACGTATGTGGTTTTGACTTCTAGATTTGTTCCCTGACCCGTCCCTAAAAAAGTTTGATATAAATGAATAACCTTTTTATTCATTAATATGAACAAATTCATAACCTTTTATTACTTTGTGTTGCAGAAATCTCTCTCAAAGAGCCACTGGTATTTTATGATGACTTATGATTTTATTTTACTGTAGTAAATGTATGTATGAAAATAATGTATGTATAATATATGTCATAATAATGTATGTATGTATAATGTAAATCACCTCTTCGTCTTGTTTCACTGCTCACACTTTCCCCCGGCAACAAAAACTCCAGAAATGTCCTAACCACAAAATAAATCCTACATTTGAGGTTGTGACGGGTCGTCGTAACAGTCGTAACAACCATTCTCCTCCTCGATTTCAGCCATCCAGCCCACAGTCCACCCGGTGCTCATTCCTCAGAACCACTTCTGTGTCATGTCCCTGGACCCGGACACGCTGCCCTCCATCGCCACCACCCTCATCGACGTGCTCTTCTACTCCAACAGGTCAGAGTCCACCTCTTCTTCTGGTTTAGACGCAGTACCGGCCTTACACCACTGGGTGGCAGCACATGATGGAATGAAAGGTTTGATTGAATGTCCTGCTGCAGAATGAATGTCTTTGTGGAGGTGGGAAAAATGTCTGATAAGGAAGCAAAATATGAATTCCTTGCCAAATGATTTCTCAGCAAAGCTTGGCTTGAGTAGCTTCCTAAACTACTTATGCTATGCATGCTATGCTAAATACTATGCATACCAAAATAAATATAAATAATACATCTGGGGAGTTTTTTCCCTTTTTGAGTGTTAGGATTAGGGTCTTAAAGGTGGAACTTTGACCCTGTGTGACTGGGATAAAGGCTATGTACTCTTGACTTCAATTTTGACATAACTTGATTTATAACACAAATTCCCTGGTTTCTTATTATTGTTCCATACATAACCTTTATTCATTGATGTTGCCTTCTTAATTTGATTGTTCCACATCAGTGTCGTGGTTACAGATAAATACAAGCTTAAAGCATTAGATGTAGCATGTAGTAAAACTCAAGAATAACGTTGGCTCTCCTGCTATAGTCCTAAGGAGGACTCTGCGCCTGCCGGTCAGGAACTGGACTGCATCACATTTTTCTCCTTCTCCCTCATTGATGGCTACGTCTCTCTGGTGATGGACACCGAAGCTCAGAGGCAGTAAGTAACCCTCTCATCTCTGTTTCTCTCTCGGTTTCTGTTTCTGTCTCTCTCATGTGTTTTTTTTACATATTACTGTGAGAGACGTGCATGCGTTGGGTTTTTAAAAGAAGCTGTGTCTGAGTTTCAGATTCCCTGCTGACCTGCTCTTCACCAGTTCCTCGGGGGAGCTGTGGAGGATGGTGCGCATCGGAGGGCAGCCTCTGGGCTTCGGTAAGACCCCCCCCTCAGACCCTCCTCAGACCCTCCTCGGACCCGGGTCAGACCCCGCTTACTCACATGTCACCACTAGGGGTGCGAGGGCTTCCAGCTGCTCTGCACCCTACAGGCTCCTGAACGCTCTCCCTCCACACATCCACCAATCAGACGTCTCTTCTCAAAACCCTTCTGTTCAAATCAGCCCTCCTCTGATCTTTAACTATGGTTTTCTCATGTCTTTTACTGCACTTTTTAACTTTTACTGTCCTGAAAGGCACCAAACAATTCAAATGTATTGTTATAAATATTATAATTAATATAACAATCATAATTATGATGGTAATAATAATGATACTTCTTCTTATTATTATTATTATGATGCTGTTGTTTAACAAGTGATGTAGTGCTCTAATGTGATTGGTTCTTCTTCCTCTGATTGGTTGATCTGTGGGCTCCAGATGAGTGTGGCATCGTGGCCCAGATCTCTCAGCCTCTGGCGGATAGCGACATCTCCGCCTACTATATCAGCACCTTCAGCTTCGACCACGCCCTGGTGAGTCCTAGCTCCCCACCTGCTCTCACTACAGGGCAGCCAACCCCCCGCTGCAGCTTAGAAAATGCATTCGCCGCCGGTGTCCCTTCGTCGCCACGAGAAGAACGCGACTTGAGTTCGGGATGTTCACAAACTAGTTGGCGGAGACGTAGGATTTTGCACCTGTTTTTCTCTAAATGACGTACGTCAAACCCAGAATCTAGTACTATGTACTAGAATCTAGTACTATGTACTAGATTCTGGGTTCACTGCCCCTTTAAAGGAGAGTAGTAGTGTTAATTTCGTTTTTCCATGACTAAGATGAGGCGATGATGAGACGGCACCAAGGTCATTAACACTAACGATTATCAACATGCAATATCGTTGACGAAAAGAAGTATTTTTTCTTCAATGCAGCAGTTCAGTTTCCTATGCTGCGTGCGGCAGATTTGTGTAACCTGGGAAACACCGGCAGCAACACACAATGAACAGACTCAGGAGGTCTGGCTATTTTATTGAAAGCAAAATGACAACAACAGGGCTTGGGAGGAAGAAACAATGTGATATTTGGGCTAGCTCCTAGGACATCGACATATCATTGGCTATAAGACTGTTCAGTCAGAAGTCTAATCGTTTGGACTGCTGGGACTCGCTGTCTGTTGTGTCAGAGCGGTTGGTTGCGTTCGACTCGGGAGACTTGCAGCTTTCAAACGATGTGTAGCATGAACAGATCCGTTGAGAATTCACCATATTGATGAGGAATGAATGATGAATTATTATGCATTATGTCTGCAACGGCCCGCCATGGCGAGCAGTCAGTGGTTCAAAATAAATATGCAAATCAGAACATGTTCCATGTCTGGATGCATTCCTTAAATTGATCCCATCAGACCACTAGACCAGACACTTTCTACAAAGCTGCATTCTTAATCATTCATGTGTTTTTCATCGGATAAGGATAAGACTGAAATGTCCAGTATAATCTGATGACTAAAAAAGACTAAAATGTCAACAGTTTTCATTGACTAAAACTAGACTAAAATAGTTCGTTTTCTTTGACTAAGATAAGACTAAAATGCTCAGACTTTTAGTCGACTAAAACTTGACTAAATAAAAACACCCTGGTAACCACGGTAACCTGTATGTAGCGTCACAACGCTATGAACTGTGTGAAATTCCCTCAGGCTAAAGTGCACAAGGGCAGATGCAGACTTTCCGCAGTCTGCATCGAGGGAGAGGGAGTCATCTAGAGGGAGTCATCTAGTGCAAGTGATGCTGGGGTTTGGTTCTAAGTCAGGTCAATGTCAGGTCAAATATTTATGACCCCTAACCCTAGCCCCCCAGAGGGCAAGAAAAAAACTCCCTTTGTTAGCATCGGTTCTTCTTTTAAATAAAAACACATAATATAAGTACAGTAGCGGTGTAAGCATGACATTTTTAGTGGGGCAGTGTGTTATGCCTGTGTCATACAGTGTCACACACTCTCAAAAATGTATTGTCTTGCGCTTCGTGCTTTTTCCCGTGGCGGATGCGTCATCGGTTTGTCACATATTCCTTGTGTCTTCATCATCTGTTGCTAAGCAGAATATAGAATACAGGGTTGTATATCGCAACTCCGGTCCAACAGAACGACACGGGCAGGAAGGTCGGAACCGCAAGAACAAATGTATAAAAGAAAACATACTCCCCCAAGTTGCACAATTATGCTTATGACAGTTTATTATATTATTATACTGTATTATACTGTATTTGATATTGGATAAATGGCGGCGTGTCACACAACACTCATGGGACATCATAGTCTGAGCATGATATGAGTTTCTAGCCACACACTAATGAAAAACACCACTGTGTAAATATAAAAATATGCTTCATGTTGGAGAAACCCAACGGGGGCTTATCTCCGTGACCGTACATTCCCAGTGAAAGGGGTTACATGCCCAGACCATGCGTGTGTTACCCAGACGGACCTGTATACATTACAACCCTCCCCTAAGTCATGACTTGGATTCATCGAGTTATTCATCAGGAAGTCGGTGTTTGGCCGTTGCCTTAATGTGAGAAACGTATCACTGCTACGCTTCACGCTGGGTTTCGCAATACTATTATGTAATAACTAAATTATTGTTATGGGCTGGAAATCGAAACAGGAAATCCTACGTTCCTTTTATGGCCTTACCGAGGGTGTAATGACGGTTATGAGGACGTGTGTGTGTGTGGTACATGATTCAAGAAATTAAAACTAGACCAGAAATAAATTAGAAATTGAATGAAAAAATAGATAGAGCCGCCATTTGCCACGTGAAGAGTGTACAACCCTTTTTAATTCTATTATTTATTCTTCCATCCTATGGTTAGTGAACTAGTAATGGCAAATGTAAAATAAGCTGAAATAATGTTTTAAAATGGGTGTTATTATTAATTTACTATTGAATCAGGTGGAACCCCAGCTAAATTGTGTAAAAGCAGGGGTTTGAGCATCCGGCGCTGATTACATAATGAAATACCACACGTCTGACCAAGTGGAGGCGTGACACAAACCTCATTAAAGGGACTCCTCTTCGTCATGTAGTCGGTGTTCATTCAGGAAAATTACAGAATGAGTTTTCTCCGCGTTACATCATGGAATTTCGTCGTGCACTAGAAGTGAATCAGGCCGTTGTTCCATACGTTTGTATAGCGGATGAGTCGGGGGGTAGGTTGTATCACTCTGAGGAAAGTTGTATCATCTGAGGAAAGTGCTCATCGTCTACCACTAGGCCTTGGCGTTCTGTAAGAGAAGCAATGCATATTTTTCGTCAGGTAGCTCTCGGTAAAACTCTGCTTCATCTCGAGGTGTATGTGTTACTACTAAAAAACCATTCACAGATGGCTAAACGCCGTTCAATAAATCAATATTTATCCACCTGTTACAGTTGACTGGTGGTCAGCTGAATTGTAACGCATCTACATAAAAAAAAATCTTACAACATCGAGTCAACAGTTCAATTCAAATCATTTTTCCGTCGGGGTAGGATTCACTTCAGTTGTGTAGAAAGTGGCATGTGTCAATCAAACTCAAAGAAAACATACTTTTACTTAAGCTTAATATAAAACGTCCGGTGTGTGTGGGGGGTCTGGGCTGTGGTGTCAAATACCAGTTGAAGCTGGAGTCAGGTTCCTCTTGTGT
>OMKN01022721.1:0-14358 GCA_900302345.1 Melanonus zugmayeri
CCTGCTCTGCCCCCCTCTCATCCTGTTGTGTGTTAGTTTCTTGCAAGACATCCACTGTAACTCCTTCCAAGGCATCTATGTTCACCTCTTCAATAAACTCTGCATCTAGGCACCTTTCTTCATGTTGTGTTTTGTGCTTTGCTAAGATTTCAACATTAAACTCTTGCCCCTCAATGCCCCCTTCATCACTGTTAGCCCCTTTTAGATTCCCTTCTTCATGGTGTGTGTTGGGCTTTTGTAAGGCATCTACATCAACCTCTTCAATACACTTTTCATCTAGGCCCATCTCCTCCATAGCCCTTTCAGCAACACTGACCCTATCTGTGCCCCCTTCTTCGTGTTGTGAGTTGGGCTTCTGTAAGGCATCTATATTAACCTCTTCAATAGCCCCATCAGCTATGTTAACCTGTTCTGCAACCCCTTCACCAGACTGAGTGTTGGGTTTTTGTAAGGAATCTATGTAAACCCCTACTGTACCCCCTTCAACATGTGGTGTGTGAGTCTCTTGCAAGATGTCAACATTAAACCCTTCTACGCCTGCTCCTTCAGGCTGTGAGTTGGGTTTCTGTAAGGGATCTATATTGACCACTTCAATGCACTCTGCATCTCGGCCTACCTCTTCCATAACCCCCTCACCGACATTAAACCTATCTGTATCCCCTTTGTCATGTTGTGTGTTGGGCTTTTGTAAAGCACCTACATTAATAATAGCCCCTTCATCCTCATGCTCTGTACACCTTTCCTCGTGGTTTGTGTTATTACCCCCATCACTGTTTACCCCGTTTACACCCCTGTCTTCATGCTCTGTGTTGGGTTTTTCTAAGGCATCTACCCTAACCTGCTCTGTACCCCTCTCATCCTGTTGTGTGTTAGTCTCTGGCAAGACATCCACTGTATCCACCCCTTCTACATCTGCTCCTTCACCTTCCTGTGTGTCAGGCTTTTGTAATGCATCAACATTAAGGTCTTCTACACCTCCTTCAACAACCTGTGTGTTGAGCTTTTGTGAGGGATCTACGTGGGCCTCCTCTACCCCAAAGGCCTCGTGCTCATCATGAATGTGCTTCACAACATCAGAAAGACAGGCCCTGTCTGACAAACCACCAGAAAATGAAGCGATATTCTCAGCAAGAGCAGAATCGTCGCATTTACTTACATCTGTTGAAATAGCAGTTTCTAAACCTGTTTGCTTATTGTTTAGGAAACACTCAGAGTTTATGTCTAACCTCTGGGTTTTGTTTAAACAGCAGTCCATTTGTATTCTAGCATCACTGAGTCCATTCCCATGTGTTTCTATGGTCTCTGGGTCAGTAGACAAACAGACGTGCATACCATCATTAGTCATGGTAAAACTTTGGCCAGGTTGTTTCTCTAAGGAAATTCTCCTGCCAATATCCCCGCCTAATTCAACTATGTCTGCAGCACTGAAATCCGACTCCAACCTTTTGTTGGAATTGGGACCTGACTGAATGCAGTCTGTACCCCCTATACTAGCCTGTGATACAGAAGATGCAGGCTTCATTTCAACAGTAAAATTCCCTTCTGAATGGAATAATGGCTGTTGAGGATATGCAATTTCATGGCTAATTCCTGTGATCACACTCTTATCGTCTCCCCTGGACGCAGAGCATGAGCTAACAGCATTTCCAAGCACATCCCTTGGCAATGAGTCATCCATAGCCTGACTGCGCTCACTAATCAAAGATGACTGAGTGAGGCTCACAGACACATTTTCCATTTTACTCTCCTCGGACAACACATCACTGTGCGATGACGACATGCCCGAGTCACTCTGAACAGGACTTACTGTCTGGTTGCCAAGAAGGCCGTAACAACACTCATCTCTCAGAAAATTGACAGGTGAGCCGTCTCCTACACAACACAGATTGGCCGGAGTGGTATATTCATGCCCCAGCGGAGACTCAATGTTGCGGTCAAAGGCTCTGTTGATCTGACCAGGCGACAGTGACAGGGTTGGTTGAGCATGATTTTGGATAGCATTTTCAGATTGATTCATTGTATCTGTTAGCTGGTTATCGCTAATTTCCGGTCTGCCCAAACCTGCCCTCGGTGAAAGCGCACCATCAGTGCGAGGAAACACGCTGGCTTCCGTAACCTGATTCCAGGAGACGGCTGAGATTGTTTGGGTGCCAGAAGGCCCATGACTAATAAATGAGGGGAGTGCAGGATGTGGAGGATTGCTCATTTCTCCTGCATTTCCTATTGACCTCCATCCTCCACATTCATTCCTCCTCTCTAAACCCTCCCTATCAATCTGCACATCAGGGATGTCAACCGCCATGGCAGCGACCTTGCCCTCCGTGTAATGCTGCGAGGAG
The DNA here is from genome assembly GCA_900302345.1 of Melanonus zugmayeri. NCBI lineage: Eukaryota > Metazoa > Chordata > Actinopteri > Gadiformes > Melanonidae > Melanonus > Melanonus zugmayeri. The sequence continues at coordinate 2,340 of OMKN01022721.1, forward strand.
CTCTCAACATCACACATACTGCTGAGTCCTGGGATTCGCTGATGACATGTGAAATCCCCGCCAATTTCCTCAGGGTTAATGACGGCTCTGGGTGTCATCAGGTCCGAGTGAGGCACGACCACAGTTACTTGCTCATCGACCTCCTTCCATGCCAAATTGCCACTAAGAGCGACCGGGCAATTGGAGTTTATATCAGATCTGCTACCCGGAAAGTTTGGTGGGTCATTAATATGCCAAGCATCGTAAGCGGACACCGAGCCCCTTGACCCCGATTGTTTGAAGACTGACATTGTGCCTTTCTCGTCGGCTCTATGCTCCTCTCTGCACAACTGCAGCGCGAGTGACCCAGGCGCCTGCTCATTAAACACAGGTGTCTTCGGGCTATGATGATCCACAGAGGCGGTACACAATATATCCCTTTTCTCTTTTTGGTCTCTTTCAAGAGCAGTAGCATTACTTTGTGTCATTGTCTGTGCATATTCTGGCACTTGTTGGAAGCATGATGGTTCTGTGGTTATATCGGTGGTATGTCCTGACCCAATACACAGCGAGCTAGGATTGAAGGCTGATTGCGTTTCATCAGAAGACTTTACAGCCACTGAATAACTTTTTGAGGAACTTTCAATTGCAATTGAGGGTGAATGAGAAGTTAGGCTATTCCCTGAACATGAAGTGGGGACTTTTGAAGTCTCAGAAGGCATTGGAACATCTAAACCTTCATAGGTAGCTCTTTTGTGTTCAGTGTCCAAATAATATTGAATATTTACACTGTTTTCAAATTCAGTAGAATGTGTTTTATCTGTGTTCTTTTCCAATGAAATGTATCCTGTAGAAATACAAACTGTGTTCTCGTCTGGATTATATTCGGCTACATCAACATGTGTAAACTGTGTTTCGTCAAAGCTCATATCAGATTCAGTAGAGTGTGTATAATCTGTGTCCTTTTCAAATGAAATGTATTCTGTAGAAATACAAATAGTGTTCTCGTCTGCATTATATTCGGCTCCCTCAACATGCTTGAATTGTGCTTCATCAAAGCTAATATCGCTTCCCAAGGTGATAAAAGCATGTGAATTTAATGCAAGCTTGTTTCTTGATAAATCATGTGTGTCCTCCTCATCAATGTGCAACAATTCCCGAGGGTCTGTACAGTTCTCTCTGTGCATCTTGAAATCTACCTCCCCTGAAATACCATAAACATCCGCAGTGAGAGAGGAAAGTGTGGGCTTATGGGATTCACAAAAGACTAAGTCTTCAATGAAAAGTCGAACCATGTTGGTCAACCGTCTATCGAGAACCAGCAGCCTTTGTCCTGACTTTGGATCCAGGTAACTGTTCATCATGAGGTATGAGGTGAATAACATGCTCATCTCTGAAGGAGATGGAGTGTTTGGATGTCCGCTGCTGAACTCTAGCTCACTCGTGGCATAATTGCATCCATCGAGTGTGAGTTCCCTGAACATGAGCCAGGAGGAAAATTTTGCATTGAGCTGCTCAACATCAGGCAACGCTGCAGGAAATTCTACAGATTTCAACAACTCTGCTGTGTGATGGTCAATGAAACCCATTTTAGCGACAAAATCAATGTCTACCACCTCGTCGTTTTCTGGTATGTAAAAAGCGGCTATCTTTGACCGATTACTGAGCAGTGTGCTGCTGTAGTCGTAGTCAAGTTGTTGGTACTCGGACAAGGAGGACACGGTTGTGATTTCACTGGAACGAGGAATTAAAAGTCCTATAAAACCCCTCTGTTTTTCAAGCACAATGAGCGTACTACTGTGTCTCATCAAATCACACTGGACCACTTCATCCACTGTCAGTCCCTCCTCATCTAGGAGGCCGGTGTCTGTCTGTTGACTCTGCCCCATACCCTGTCCTATAAGGTAATTTGGCAAGGCATTTCCATCCATTTCAGAGTGAATATTACCGTCTGCAAACAGCATCTTAATATGCTCTGGTGTGAATGATGTGTGTGAACCTTCAACCCCTCTGTCCTCATACCCTGCACTATTCTCCTCAGGCCCTTGTGGTTGTGTGTCTTCTAGAAGGTTTGTATAGACATAAGCGGGGATCAAGCCTGACTGAAATTCCCTCTCTGGGGTCATTGCGTCACCAGTATAGCACACGTTCAACCCGTCTACATGCTGGTCTATCCTCTCGATGAGCTTTGATCCGTTCCCTCCGCCCTCCCCGAGAGAGGCTAGTGTTGTCAGGGGTACAGAGGAGAGAGGTGGAGGACTCTGGGTAGCCTTGCCTTCATCGTTCAGATCAGGGCTTTGTTGGTGGGGTGTGTTATACCTAACATCCTGTTTCAGGGCACGGTTTACATCCAGACACACCTCTAGGTCAGAACGATTGAAACCAGAGTTTAAAGGAACAATGATATCGGTCTGATCATCTTGGCCACTCTGAGCAGTGAATTTGTCTCCAAAATCCTGTAAAAGACAAAAACAGAGAGAATTATAATAACATCAAATACATTTTTGGAAATGTATGTGGAAATGCAAATTACATGATGCAATGGTACTCAAGAGACAAGGCAAAAGGGTTTTACTCACCATTCGACACACATGTGCATGTTAAGAGATCATATGTGTAAGAGCAGGCTTTGACAGCAGTACAACAATGTTAATGCACTACACAACACATTGAAGCTGTCATGCATCTGTGAAGGTAATACACAGCATCTCTCAAAACAGACCAAGCTTGTAAATCACATGAAGAAGTATTATCGGTTCATTTGTGCAAGACATTTCAAGCGCATGGTTTCAGTGGTGACTGATGTTCAAATCAGAATGACGTGGGAACTAGCTAAGCATGTTTACAGCATACTCCATACTCTTGATCAGCCTACATCCTGTAGTAGTCGATATTCTGCAGTGATCCAGTACACACAATAACAACAAACAGACAAAGACAAAAACAAACAGGAGAACCCTTTCACAGCCTGCTAGAAATAAGGTCATAGAGGCAAAGGTTAGTCATGCAATTTGACAGTGGGTGCCAGCTGTAAGACAAACACACTATCAGGCCTGTTGGAGAGGGGGCGGGGGTAAGCGGACCAGCCTATTATCCAACCTGCTCTGTGGAGGGCATCTGATCTGCACACTGTTGGGATAGGTCGCAGTAGGCCTGGCTGAGAGCCATGAGCTGTTCCTGGGCTTTCTGCCTCTCCTCCTCTGACATTCTGTGGGAATCGAAGAAAGTGGCTGGCTTAAGACGAGGCCTGACTTAAGCAGATAACTTATTGTGTAAAATTTCATGTTAAAGGTCACAGGTGTAATGGATGTAGCTTACTTGTCACTATGTTTGTTCAACATCATTTGAGTTGCCCTTAAGGCTTCTGCGATTTGTTCCTTTTTGGTGACCATCTCTTCGATGGAAACCTAAAATAATAATGATCATATATTAACTATTAACTACTATTACTATTACTGTTAACTATATAGAGTTACACACACACACACATTAACAGTTGTTGATTGCTATTGGCTGAATAGTGAGGTAAGGGTTAATTGGTGGACAGAACTTTATATGTATTTTTTTCTAACATTACATAACATATCCAACATTTGAAACAGATAGAAATCTAAAGTGTAATTTATGCTATGGCCTGATCAGTTCAGTTTCATGGAATAACAACTGATTACAGGAAATGTGAATTTGTGTTTTGCTATAATGTCATTCATGAGCGATTTCTGAATGATGACAGTTTAATTCAGCTCAATAAGTAAGTTAATAGGAAATAAGTTATGAGATGTTGATGTCATGTACATGATCTTGACATAAGTGTCTTATAAGCCCATTGGGGCTGGGCATCTATAAGATGCAAGACAATAAAAAACTAAAACTATGAGAATCAAGAAAATATAAATTGTGTACCATTGAAGCTCAAAATGAATAGAAGGGTATTTACTTTCATGTATAGACAAAAAGTGCAAATTTTAAAAATGTATACATGTATGGTCAACATATATATATTTAGAAATGTAAATTAATTGTAAATGTATGTACTGTATAAATGTATGAAATGGTCGGCATGAGACAGAACAACTTATGAATGACATAAAAAGAGGATCCCACAAACTGTTTACCTGCGGCTTATTAGAGGGTTCTGTGTTTGCGTTACCGTCTGTCATATCTTTGCTGGCATTGCTCAGACCCTGTTTCACATCGGACATCCAGTGCAAGAGATTGCTAACTTTATCCCCATGTTCCTTCTTCTCCTCATCAGCCGATCTCTAGAATATTAACAGATTAAAAAGGTTTTCTTTAAAGGTCTGTGTTTTCAACCTTTACATTGGAACCCAGAATAGTGATGGAAATGTTGTCGTTAGGGAAACCTTATTCATGAATTTATTCCTAACTCACTTCATTAGTTTTCAGAAACAGATATGAATAACTGGACTCAACAACAGTATAGCTTAAATCTCATGCCTTTATGTTCTGATTATTTGTTTAATTATAGAATATATTTGCATTAAATACAAACCAAAAATGATAATAATAAAATATACATGAAGTAATGCCATTTTAATATTCAGTTCCCCAGAAATTGTCAACCCACAATTCAAAATGGGTGCTTGGTCTCTATATGTATCACTGCATTTCAAAATTGTCGGAATATTCTGCAAGGTCATGTTATATCAAATGTATAAAACTTCCACCAAGGTGTTTTTACAGACCCCTAAAATCAAGACGTGATTAAATGCTTTACATTGCCCTATTACTAAAGAGAACAGCCTGTTTACATGTAGCGATAATTCCAAAAAGATTGACGTGCTGTCGTGGTCCTCACAGCCTCCAGTAACCTTAGCCCAGTGTGGTAGTCATAGATACTCCTCTCCAGAGCCTCCATGAAGGAGATGCCTCTTCTGGTCTTTGGGCAAATGATGATTTTACTGTAGGACTTTGCATCTTTTAGTAAAGTCAGTGTGCCTTTGTCCAGAAGACCACTCTGAGTTACCTCCTCAAGGGAGATTCTGCTCTGAGTTTCAGGGTTAATCAACCCTCCAGTCAGCAGCTGGAACTCAAGGCAGCGCAGACCTATGTCTTTAGGGAAGAGCTTCTCCTGAATGGCCTGAGCAACAGATATTCTCTTGCCCGTCTTGGGTTGGATGATGCCGTGGTAGGCCTGCTCATACAGCGGGAGTTGCTGGGTAAACGACTCGTCTAAAAGACCTCGACCGAGAGCCTCTTTCAGTGTGGCCTTCTCCCCGGACGTGGGATCGAGGATTCCTCCGGTGCAAACCTGGGCCTCCAGCAGCCTTAGTGCCGTTACACTGTCTATTACGTTCTGCTCAAACGCGTGGAGGACTGACAAACGTTTCTTCTGAGTGGCATCCCATAAGCCCGCGATGGGGCTGTTCACATCCTCCACAACAACCATTCTGGAGTATATGAGGTCCGCCAGCTCATAGATGCTTAGACTCCCACTGCGATAGCTTGCGACTTCGGTCGCCTCCAGAAATCCCTGACTCATGGCGGTCTCAATACAAAGCCGTCTACCGCTTTTGCTGTCCGTGATAATGTGTCTCGCGCCACCGTTGACGTCAACACTAGATTCTTCCACCCATTCGCCGTCTTGTCGCGACAGGAACAGATAGGTCACCTCGTTGATGTGTTTGCCCTTGTACGCTTCGTACGCAGACATCTCTGTGCCTCTGTGGCTGCTGATGACAGACACTTTACGGGTACTAGTGGGAGACGTGCCGGACAGATGTGTGTCACCAAACGGAAGAAGATAGACGCCGTCGTCGACATCATACACGCATATCTGCAGTAGTTCCCCGTAGTGCGCTTTCTGCCTGGTGCAAGGGTTGTGGAACCTCTTGGGATTGGTGACGGGTTCGTACAGACCCTGTAGAGTGGCTTCGGTCAACAGTCCCCGATCAACAGCGATGACAGCGGGAACCCTGACACCTAACTCTGGGTTCACCAGCCCTCCGGTGGCAAGCTGGACCTCGAGGAATGCATTTCCTTTACACCTGTCGACAAGTCTCGCTTCGATTGCCTCAAGCACAGACAGCTTCTTGTCCCTATGGATGTAGCCACTAAATGCTAAATGTGCCTCTCTTAGTTTGTCTTTGAGAAGTGTGTCTAGGTTCGCTTTTTCTAGGGCATCCTCGAATGGCTGGGGTTTACCTGCGGCTAAGCTAATGCTACTGCCTGTTGCAGCCTGCGCTTCTAAAAACTCAATGGCGTTGGCCTTCGCCAAGATGCCTTTCTCAGCGGCTTCTAAAAAGGAGATCTTTTTCTTACTTGACTCCAGGTACACTCCAGTGATGGTTTTTGGCTGGCTGAGGAACTGAGCAATAGTCGCTTGAACTTCTTCCACTGTGGTGAGGCCCATTTCTAACCTATGCAAAACATCTTGGTCCAACAGCTTAGCTTTGATTAAAATGTCAATGCTTACGCTGCCCTGGAGCTCTGGGAGATTGACTGTGGTCCAGGTGGTAGTACGTACCACACTGTGTTTTGGATCTGTTGTGTTTGTTGAAACACTTTCTATTGACTTATGTATGGTACGATATTCTTTAACTGCCATCTCATTGGACTGCTCCGACATTGTGCAAGCCTCTCTAGATAACTTGGTGACGGTATCTTTACTTCCAATGAGAGACTTGTATAGGGTTGTTGCGATGGTCGACAAACCCTCCGGTTTGCCCTTTGTTTCTTGTGTGACTTGAGGGGCACTGTGCGTGTCTTTTTGTTGGGGCGTGGTCATTTGACTAGCACTGCTCAAAGTTTTCTTCACATGCTCATGGAACGTCATTTCCGTTTTGCCTTCTTCGGTATTATTAATACCCTCTGTAATTGTTCCTTTCTCCAGTGTTGAAATCTGTGAATATGACCAAAAAATATATATTATTAAAATATATTAATAATTTGTTTTGGAGAACAAATGAACCCGTAACAATAAAGATGAAATGATTATATGTGTAAAATGATGAATGTATGTTTAAAGGAATATTGTGATATTGTATAACATAACGTGTGTGATATTGTGTTTAATTTAATTCAGTCATACCTCTGAAGACCCTCTCAATTTCATTGGTTCCTCCTCCTCTAGCTCATCTTCGTACGAGGTGGTCACCGTCGTCTGTGTTAATAACCGTTTGGAGATTAACATGGTAGCCTTTTTGTCTTTGGCACAGGGTTGATCCACCTCTCTTTTAGTGTGCTCGTCCTTGTGTCTGTTTTCCATCTTTATCAGAAACTCCAGCTCCTGAAGCTTTTCCTCAAGGCTCTCCACCTCCTTGACAAAGCAAACAATCTGTTCTTTTAGCGATCTCGCTTCCTCTTCTTTTATTCTCACCTTTTGCTCGCTCTCCGACAACCTCCGCTTAAAGGCTTCCACGTCCTTCGAGCAAAGACATTTGCGGCTTTCTAGTTGAATTATCTTTGACTTAAGTTGAACTTTTTCGTCTTCTAAAAGGGCGATCTGAGATTGAGCCTTGAGGAGATCTCGGCTCAGAATGGATTTTTCCTGCTGTAGTTTGTCCATTTGGATTTTCACCTGGAGAAACTGTAGTTCAGTTTCTTGCTTTTCTGTATTCTGGTTTAAGGATTTCACCTGCTGATCATCTTTTTTCAAACCTTTTTCAGTTGATACTTGGCTTGATATCAATTTGATTTCAGTTTGCTGTAAAATGATCTTTTGCTGCATTTCGGTCTTCGCTAATAACAGCTGTTTTTCAAAGCCTGACTTCTGAAGTTCTAGTTTGTTTTTCAATTCATCTAACATTTTCTTACAGTTGTCAAGCTGCTCTTCCATCTGTTTGCACCTTACTTTAAGCAGTGAGCATTCATTGTGCTTTGCTTTGGCTTCGTCCTGAGCTCTGTCCAGCTTTTCCTTTAACACCCTGACCTCCGACCCCATTGAGCGACTCTTCTCCTGAGCCTCAGCTCTGTCTCTCTTAAGTACTGTGATCTCCTGCTTCAAACCTTCTTTATCTTTATCAAAACCGGAGAGTGTTCGTTTGGCCGTCAGCTTATTATTCTGGAGCTCGGCCTCTATCTCGATTAATCTAGATTGTTTCAGCCTTTTGTCCAATGTCTCTTTCGTCAATTCATCTTTGGTTCTTATAAGGTCAAAGTTTAGTCGTTCCATTTCTAGTTTAAATTTGTTCAGCTTCTGGTCGGCTGCCTTCTTGTCGTTCTGAAGAGTATTGATTTCCCGCTTTAACTGTGCCTCCATTTTCTCTGAACTGCCAGTTATCCCTTTAATAGTCTGCTGACATTTCAGAAGCTCGGTCTCTAACAATTTCACTTTAGCAAGATAGTTCTGACTCTGTGTCGATTCCTTCTGCAGCTCTGCAGTCGTTTTCTTGAGCATTGTGTTTAATTCGTTCACTTCTGCCTTTTGTTCACAGCTTTTCTGATTGGACACGTTTCTCTCTGCAGATGCCGAGCTAAGCTCCGACTTCAGTTTCCTTATTTCATTTTGATAGTTGGTGACGTGTTCTTGCAGTTGAGCTATTGTCTTTGCCTCCTCGTTGTAGCAGCTGAGTTTAATCTGAAGTTCATGAGAGGTCTGGGATTTTTTAAGCAGCTCTTCCTCAATTATTTTAACTTGGGATTTGGTTCCCTCTACCTGGGACTTATAAATCCTTATTTGCTGGTCCTTGCTTCCAAGCTCCACATTTATCTTATCAAGTTCAGCTTTTACATTTTTCATGTTCCTTTCCATTTCTATGTTTATTGTTTTCAACACCACGATTTCTTTCTGCGACTGAGAGGTTAGATATATACTCCTCTCTAGCTCAGCTTCCACATGTTTGCACTTGTGTTGTAAGATTTGCTCAGCTCTCTTCGTGATGGAATTATTTTCCATAGCTTTTTCAAGCTGCTCTTTCCAACTTTCTACATCAGTCTTCAAAGACCTGATCCTTTGTTCATAGTGTGCTTTGTCCTGCTGCAATGAATCGGTATTGAGCTGAAGAACCTTGATATCGTTGTCCAAGGACATTTTCACTCTTGTCAACTCACTGCACTTCACCTTAAGCTCATCTATTTCTGCCTGTTTGGCAGATAACTCCTCCTCCAAGTTCTGCATTTTGCCATCATTTTCCTGCTCAACAGAGTTCAGCCTACATATTTTCCCTTGGTTGATCTTCAACTGCTCTTTAAGGCCTTCTACCTCGGTGTTGTGGAAAACTATTTTCTGTTCCAGCGAACATTTCTCTCTCTGAAGGGCCTTGATTTGATCCTGGAACAGATGGATGGAGTTCTTCATGTCCACTGTTTCCTGTCTGAGCTGATCTGACTGCCGTTTCATGCTGTTCCTCTCAGACTCCATGTCCGCTCGAAGTTTCTTTAGTTCGACGTTGCTGTCATCCAACAACCCTTTGTAGCGCTGTGCGTCTTTCTCAGCCACGTTTCTCTGTTCAACCGCCGAGTTGATTTCTGACGTCATTTTCTCCACCTTCATTTCTGCTTGTTTCTTATCGTTGGTGAGCTTTTCTATTTCATGGCGCAGGTCATCGGCCTCTACCTCTGAACAGGTTAACTGCTCAGTGTTGTATATTCTAGCTGCTGTTGACTGCACAATGCTTTTATTTACCGCCTTTATATCGTGATCCTGACTGGGGAATTCTGACCGTGTCGCCTTATTTCTCTCGAGTATGTTGTGGGCATTCTCAAGGTTCTCACCATCATTTTCTCTCTTTTTGAGATCGTGTTCTAGCTTCTGGGAGGCGCACTCATCTATGATCTTCTTCATGTTGACAAGACTTTCCTCCAGGGATATCCGCTTCGCTTCTGATTGTTGGATTAACTGCCGTGTGTGACTTAACGCCTCCTCGATCACCGCTTTGCTGTTTGCGGTTTGTTCCAGTTCTGTGCAATATTGGTGAGTCTTGTCCTCAAGCTTTGATCTTTCAAGGCTGAGATCCTCTATTGTTCTCTTTTGACTTTCTACCTCTCCTTCCAAGCTTCCTAGCTGGGTTTGTCTCTCCGACAGACTGGCCTCTAGCTCTTGTACCCGTCGTTGGAGTTGACTAATCTCCTGTTCCCCTGCTGCCTTTTGGAGCTGAATGCTCTCCCTCCATTTTGTGCTTTCCGCTCGCTCAAAAGCCTTTTTGCTCTATAACGCAAAAAATAAGTTAATGCGCAAGTCTTATGTTCAATCGTCAAAAGAACATGGAGAAAAGGTGTGCTGGCAGCAGCATCTAAACCATCACCAGAGAGCTGAAGTGCCAGGAAGCAGTCCCACTGGAAATTCAGGGATTCAGTGAGATGTAGGTTATACAATATAACCATTAGCAATGCAAAGGAGGGAATCATAACTTTACAATAAATGGCCCAATAATAAATAAAAAATGCCAGAGGTCAAATCAATCATCATCAATTTTTGATTGTATTTAGGAAATACAAATATACACGTTTGTATAATAGTCGTACTACTAATAGTAATTATTATTATTTGAAATCCAGTATAAAAGGAAATCCTTTATTATTGCAATTATTAATTATTAAAACTACATTCTGAAGAGACTAGAATCCCCTGTGTAGTTGGAAAGAGAAAGAGTAAAGCTTCCTCATGCAAGCAAAAAATACTCATATTAAGGTTGCATAAGTCCATCACATCTCTGGATGTGATGTTTGTTTATTTCAGCAATAAAGCTTTCTTGTTCATGCTTAGTCATATTATTCATGACTTTGGACTCACACCGCTACCAAGAAACATGCTCATAGTTGTGTGTGAATGGTGTTGCAGGTCAAGGTGTAAAATGGATTGGATTGGATTTGTTTTTTAATTAAAAAAGGTTTTGCTGTTTATGTTAGTGTATGTTATTGAATCTAATATATATTTTTCCCATTGAGTAATCTACCTCGTGGACATCCTTAGACGACCATGTTTGAACACTCAAATCTTTCTCACTTGCTCAATGGTTTCTTTACTCCCGGACTTTATTTTACAACGTATATTTAAGTTTTAAGCTGTCAGAGGTTTCTAGTCGGTAGTGTCAAATGGCATTGCCTTTCCGAACCAATCTTCCTTCCCTGGTTGAAGCTGTGTTTTGGTTTAGTGAGTGGTTTCTGTGTTAGTTCCCTTTTGAGCGACGACATTTGTGTGGGGAACGTGATACAAACTATACTTCCACAACTGTCAAGGACACAAGGGCATTTGTGCTGAAGTTGTAATTGAATGTACTGTAATGCAATATATATATATATATATATATATATTAGTGCTGTCAGTTAAACACGTTATTAACGGCGTTAACGCAAACCCATTTTAATGTCTTTAATTTGTATCGCAAGATTAACATTCTTTTTGGCCTAGCAAACTGTAGTTTTTTTCACATGCTGTTGCAACAACTAGTAACGTTAGAAAAACTACAACACCCAGTGGATCTAGCTAAACCGGAAACAAAACAACAGGCTGTTTGGGCTTGAGCCGCCAATGAGTAGTAGGCTAACGTTACGTTTTGAGTGGATAGCGAGCGCGAGACGCCAAAATGGATGCCAATACACAAATCCGACGAGCGCTTTGTGTATGACGCCATCTTGTGGCGACGCCATTACTGGTATGTAAACAACCGGCCCGCCGGCCGGTTCAGAGAAAATGAATATAAATTCGTCATTCATTCCTCATCAATATGGTGAATTCTGAATGGAAAGTTTACTTTTAAAAAGGTAAACTTGGCCGCCTTGCATGCAAGTACTTAGCAGCACCGGCAACATCAGTACCTTCTGAAAGGTTGTTCTCACCGTCTGGGCATGTTGGACTAAAGAAGCAAGCTTCCCTGTTGTCTGAACATGTCAACAGGCTTGTCTGTTTGAGTAGCTAAGTAGTAGGCTTACCTTGTATTGATAACGTTACTGTTCATTCTTTCTGAAATAAGAGGCTGATGAGCCTCTGGTGAATAAAGAGCAATAGCCTGACTGCTATGTTCAAAGCAAACTTGAGAAAGAAAGTATTAAGCCCTGGTTTAACTGCACTATAGGCTGAGTCCTAGTTTACCTGACGTGCACTTTATCGTTTGATCTTGTATCTCCCTGTTTGCCAATG
>OMKN01022727.1:0-10933 GCA_900302345.1 Melanonus zugmayeri
AGTGGGCAGGGCCAGTCAGATGGTTTTCCTCAGAAATGATTGTGCGCTGATTCACTGACGAGGGGGTGTGCTGCTTGCTTGCTTACTCCCACTGCTTCCTCCTTACTGGGAAGTGACTGTCAGTTTTACTGTACAGAAGGGGTGTGTAGACAGACACCGGGAGGCCATGGGGTAATGTGAAAGGTAGTGTTATTTAAGCTTCTGGGATTCTGAATATCAGCTCAGTGTTCATGTAGTCTTCTTCACACACATCTTTTTGGACTTGGGAGTACATAGGAGCAGAGACTGTGCGTTTGAACCGAGAGAGACACAGAGTGACTCAAGCATCTTCAAGAAGTGAGCACTTTCAAAGTTTCACTTTGAGAGAACATGGTCTAGGGAAGACACTGAGGATTCTGGACAGTGTAATTATCAGTGAAGGATTTGGGTAAGTATTTAGATCGTACATAGTATTGTATGATCTAGTATACAATTCTCGTTGACTGGAAATTAGTCCATATTATCATGAGTTATTAATTCAATAATGTATTCTTAAGATAAATGATGACAGGTTTATGTTAACTGCTTTTGTCTTTGGCATGTTTGGTCTTTCAGGAGTTCTGTTGAAATGGGTTTATTTAAGGGACTAACCTGATGAAAGATTACACTGTGGATTTCTTGTCACACAGTTGAACCGGTTGTTTCTCAGTCCCGTTGTTGGAAAGATAGGGGTTTCCTGAACACCCTCAGGTGTGGCCTTCCTGTCAAAGTTTACTGTGCTTTACTGCATGTGTGTCCCCGTGAAGTTTTTTTCTACATTCATTAAAACACTTATTTCCTTTGGATGAAACCTAAAGCATCGAGTTGACTCCTAGAAATGTATTTACTGTAAGACAAACGATAAGCAGTTGTTCGGCATTAGGAATTTTTGAACGACTTTCTACGGTTCATAAATAATTGGCTAAACTTGAATAACTTTAACAGTATGATCAGTGATTAAACAGTTGTGCTTTATCTTGCAGTTGCTACACTGATGAGTCATATCATACAGGGGAGTATCACTAAGGCCTGGTTCACCAATTGCATAAGCCCTGAGGAGTGACTTTCGTTTCAAAGATTGTGAAACTTTTCCAGGAATGAACTAGTGTGGATGGATTGAATCATGAGACGACTCTAAATTAAGGTTTTAGCAGGCTCTCCATCATTTGCATGTTAAGAAGACAGTTACACATTTGAAAACAAATATACCTCCATTTCATGTGATTAAAACAGACTTCCTTTGGGTAAGTAAGTAGGCCTATTTAGGATGTCCTTTAGTTGAACTCTACGGGCATGCCTGATAGGATCAGAAGGGGAAGTTTGGGTAAGAAATCAGACAAAAACTTTTTAAGTCCATGGTCTAACAGGTGCTCTACTATGAGAACTGAATTCCATAGATGGCTCATTCAGGTATCGTCTATGGGCTCAGTTCTTTTGGCATGGTACTCATTTGTCACCATATTTACAGCAAGAGATACAAATGATTCTGAGGAAACAACAATTAACAATGAATTTCATATAATCCCTTACCATGTCAATTAACATCTATTTGTAAATTATTCTGTTTTGTGGTATTTGTAATAAAGTTTTTTAACATTGAACATTTACAGCAATTAATTTACAGATAGCAATACTACTTGAAGAACTGAATAATGCATGAGTAATAAAGAGTGAAGATGGAAAAGCTTGATATGTGAATGTCTAAATAAAGAATATTAGAAGTATTCGCTTTGTTTCTATTCCTTATTCCACCTCTACGCTCCAAATGATCTCTGTTTGGTTAGGTTTCCTGTCAAATCATTCATTATTCACATCTCAACATCCTTTTTATTTTATCAATCCAAGCAGGTCCACTCTGACCAACATATCGCTCTATTTAAAGAACAGACACCTAAATAACAATTTGTTTCAGTGGAGTTAACTTCTGAAGGCGAAGACGCCAGGCAGCACCAATGTGCGAGAGCAACAGTGTGGAGATCAGGCCAAAGATAAAAGAGATGCCACATGTGGTGGATTTACATATGAATGTGGATAGTTTAGACATAGGGTTTAACATAGGGAAAGGCCCATAGGCAATGTACCACCATAAACTAATTTCAGGGGAGTGCTAGATCATTTGGAAAGGCTGTTAATGGCATTATGGTGTAATGAATAAGTAAGAAAGGAATGAGAGTTAACTCTGTAGCCTCAGACAGCTTTATTTAATCTTTGCCCACACTGGAAAAAAAGAGCATAGTTGAATGTATTACGTAATTCTTTTACTAGGGCATTATTCACTTTAAGGAATGAGTAGAACCTAGGCCATCACCTACTGATAAAGTTGTATTGTAATAATAGAAACGTATCCACCTCCACACACATTTTCTCCCGATGATAAAAATCAGTGTAGGCCTAGACGTTTCGTTTCTCTTTATAATAAAAACGTCCCGTGTTATCTCCAACTCCCAACCATTTATTGGGGTTGTAACAGTACTATCTAAACCCAAATAAACGGTATTGTACTGGTGTTTGTACAAAACATTCATGTCATATTGTGCACATATCACATTTGCAGAAAGGAGAAGCAATGCAGGCTATATAATACGTTTCCCTCCGCAAAAGCAACTTGATGGCTGTGCACACACATTAGACATGTGCCTATTTATCAAAAATCCAATGATCAGTTCGTTTTTTTTTCTTTTACTATGAAACGATTTATAGATTATATCTGGGGGTATATCATATCCAATCAGTGTATACACTGATTGGATATGGAGTAGGCCTATAAAGTCCTTGGCTTTTACATTTTGAGCAATACATGCGTAATTGACCATTTACCAACCTAGTTATTACAACTTACTCTTAGAGTCTTATATTATAATCTATAAGTCGCTTCATAGTAAAAAGAAACAAACTGATCATTGGATTTAGGGTCTGGCTCAGTGTACTATGGTGTCCTACTACGTTTGGACCAATTGTTCGCATTTTTTTGCGAGAGCTGCGGAGCAACAGGCTCGGCCCCGGGGAGCGGAGCGGCGCTTTGTAAACTCACAGTTTACACGGTGAAGCCGTCCTTACCGAGTAAAGCCATTGGGTTTTTTTGCGGAATCACTCGCATTTGTTCGGGGAGGAAGGATACTTGACTTTGACTTCTCTTTTCTTAAAGACTTGACCACTTTATTTCCGACCATGGATGAAGTGCGGCCTACCACTGGTGCCCAAGCCCACGGGCTCGCGTCGATCTTCCCCCCCGGATTACAAGCCATCTACGGGGAGTGCCGGCGCCTCTACCCCGAGCAAGCCAACCCGCTCCAGGTCACAGCTATTGTGAAGTATTGGTAGGTGCTGCCCCCAGCCATACTGTCATAAAAAGTAGGTTTTAATCTAGAAGTGATACGCCTGTACTTTTAACCAAGCGAACATTGTACAGTACACTTGGTTAAAAAAAGTACAGGCAAAATGCCACCTTGTTTACGCAAAGTTTTGTTTTCAAAGTAACTCATTCACGTCTCCTTGCTCGACAGATGTGAAGGTTCACTTCTTACACATTGACAAGTACCGTGAGATGTGATGTAAGCACCTTTTAACGATGATCAATAAATCAACATACATCATGTTGCCTTCTTCTTACAGGTTGGGAGGTCCAGACCCCTTGGACTACATCAGCATGTACAGGAACATAGGAAACCCACCCCAGGACATCCAGGAGCACTGGCACTATGTCAGCTTCGGACTCAGTGATCTGTATGGGGACAATAGAGTTCACGAGTAAGTCTGGTTATAGCCATGAGATGGGTTATAACATATATACATTAATCATGATTGTCCTAAAGTGACCCTAGAGGGAATATGGGATGGGTTATAACATATATACATTGATTATGTTTGTCCTAAAGTGACCCTAGAGGGAATATGGGATGGGTTATAACATATATACATTGATCATGTTTGTCCTAAACTGTTATTAATGTGTATTTAATAGCACAACACATGCCCTTTTCCATCTAAATAATTCATATATATATATATATATCAGAGTTATCATTGTTTAATGCAAAACATTCTTTGAGTTGAGTTGTTTTACTAACTAAACGTACATCCATCCATCCATTCATCTTTAAATGTGTAGGAAAGGCAACATGTTTTAGTGTCCACCTCCCACATGTCCTTCACTTGGTCATGGAGTTTGTTATTATCTTGCAGTGCTCATGGGTTCTCCATGAGTGTATTTTGGTAGAGAGGACCAAGTGAAGTATAACATTTTATCAGAGTTTGGGTTAAGGCCTAAGCCTAATGGTTTCTAATGAGAAGAAGGTTGGTTGGTTATCCACCATTGTAAATAATCTGCTTGTCCCAATGTAGCAGGATGTATGTGTAAATGAATGGGCAGGGTTTGTGTTTACGGGAACAAGTAAAATAATCCTTAGGTGGTCTCAATGAGTCAGGCAACCACCTACACAGCTTTTGGGTGTTTTTGTTTCCTCTTCTACTGTAGCACTGTGTTTGCTTTGAGAAACACTTTGAAAAAAGTTCAAACTATGCAAAATGTGTAACTGCTTATTAGTGTCTAATACTATACAAAAATATATTGTTTTAATTAAGCTACTAATTGTGAAATTAGAACTTAGTTATTCTTGTGTGGGCATGGTTTGCCATTGGCACTGGTGATGTAAGCCGCTGTTTTATTACTTGTACTTCTAATTCATCAAATAATTTTGAATGAATAACAACAAGTGTGTTTTGCTTATTCAGATTCACAGGTTTGGAGGGACCCAGTGGGTTCGGCTTTGAGCTGACCTTTCGCCTGAAGAGGGAGGTGGGAGAGACAGCGCCACCTACCTGGCCGGCTGAACTCATGCAGGGCCTGGCTCGCTATGTCTTCCAGTCTGGTGAGAGAGCACACGTTTGAAACCATTTCAGGACCATGTTACCTTCTGTGAACTTGGCGGTTGGTCTCACCCATGTACCATGATCATTCTGAAGGGGATTGGGGACATGGGGATCAAACTCAGCACCTATAGCCACTGCATTATCCTGCCCTAATATTTGTGTGAATATCTTTTTCGACACATTTGTGAAATCCTTGGACTTGCTATTCAGATATTCTACACACCTAACCTCGTAACCGATCAGGGGCAACCATCTAGTTTAATAGACAACTTTGGAACTATGTCAATGTCTTCTCACTCACCTCATATACTTTCCATTAGTTAATACCACACTGTTTAGTTTTAAAGTACAATGCATTCCCAACCTGACCACGGCTGCCATGCGAGGTCTGTTTGGTTCAGTTTATCATCATCAGAGTGGGTGGAAGTGAATGGTTTCAGCCCGAGGCGAGACTCTCGTCAAGCTGTTGAAAAAACGATTGTGGTTGGTTTGGTCGCATAACTCGTTCAACCAGCGCTGCATCAAGAAACGTGTGAAGCCAAGATGAGTATATAGGTCTAAAATAGATCTGTTTAAAATACAAGCACTTATTTGCCTCAGTGCTGCTGTGGGCCTTCACAGAAATGCTTCTCTCTCTTCACCCACTTTTATGTTTTAACAACTGACAAAAAAACTTGTATTGTTGTTGTGAGTCATGTTCGTAATTTATGAACATGTTTGTGAGAAAGACTTAGAAATACAATGTGTTGTTCAGATTCTAAAAAGCCTCTAGATGTCAGTTATGTATACATTAATATGTGGTTTGGGAGTAAGGGCGGTATTTATTAAGCAGGCAAGCGGAGAGGAAGGTCTTCCTCTTCAGCTATGACTCCCAACCACCCCCCACTCCCTCCTATGCTCCCCAGCTGGCGTCAATTTGCGCGTGGGTGGGCCGGGGCCCTGAGTGGTTCACCCACCCCCCGGGCCCATACTTCTTCTTTTCTTTCTCCAGCTTTATATTTGGACTAATCACAGGTTATCCCCCCCCAGCAGATGGGTTCTGTTTTCACACACTTCCTTTTCGTCCCCTTTCTCCCTGTTCTGTGGCTGTTGTTTATCTCATCAAAGTTTCACTCTGTCTTAAGAAATGACTTTGCAGTGTTTGTTAGCTGTTGGGCTGATGGTTGCTGAAATGAGTTTAACTTTTAAACCAACTCTCCTTACGGTGTCCCATAAGCCAATCCTTTAACCTTTAACCCCTTTCACTTATTAATTCTAAAAATCTAAAGTAGCTAAATCTAAAGTTTTTCCCTTCTCTTCAACAGAAAACACGTTTTGCAGTGGCGACCACGTGTCGTGGCACAGTCCGCTGGACAACAGCGAGTCTCGTATCCAACACATGCTGCTGACCGAGGACCCCCAGATGCAACCTGTTCAAACCCCCTTCGGCACAGTCAGCTTTCTCCAGGTGGCGGAAAAATCTAGCCCCAGGCATCAACATTGGCCTCTTCCATATAATGATAATTTAATAATAATAATACTTGAATCTTAAGTATGTCCTTCAAATCAGTCTCTCCAGTCTATTTGCAATAATGAGTTTCCTAAACATTTAAAATGGGACATCCTGATCCTTGTTTATCAGAATGAGGATGTTGCCCGTCCGAGGCGTAAGCACCACGCATGCCTCACCAGAGTTGCTGATCTTCTGTCTGTGCGGTCTCCTGCAGATTGTGGGCGTATGCACAGAGGAGCTGCAGGCCGCCCAGCAGTGGAATGGCCAAGGCATTTTGGAGTTACTGCGTGGAGTTCACATGTGAGTACAAGTAGACATACACATGCAACACATTTAAGATTAATCAATCAATGGCGTGTTCTCCCGTACCGCCATTTACTTAGTCTTGACGCTGGGTTTACTCAAGCTGATGTATTCCTCTCCTTTGAACAGTGCTGGTGGTCCATGGCTGATAACAGACATGCGAAGAGGAGAGACCATTTTTGACATCGATCCACACCTACAAGTAAGGCTTTTTTAAAAGGGGAACTTTCTTACCTTTCCTCCATGTTGCCTGCACCCATATCTAGGGTTGGGCCGGTGTACAGTTTTTCAAACCGGTTTGGTAATTAGTCAAACACCGAATCGTACCGGTATATCGTTCTTCACCACCAGATGGCGCGCACGCATCCATGACGCAGCGACTGACAAGTGGAACATAATGAGTTAACTGTGCGGTCACACCAAAAGCAGCAACCAATAGCAGAGCCGGATTGTATTTTCTCCAGAGCTGGTTTCTAGCGAACATGGAGGAGAAACTATTTGTTGGTGTCTCCGGTTTCCCAAAACATAGGACACAAACGTAGTTGTGTTGTGTACTGAGAGGGAAGAACCAGGTCAAATTCCTTGTGTGTGGAAACCTAGGTAAACGATGTGATTCTGATTTGATTATTAGATCAGATTCAACTTATGTTGCCATGCATAGACTAGAATAGCCGAAATTCAATTGTTTGGAAATATGATTTGCTTACTAAATAATAAACAGGGAAAATGAGAAAATAGTTTATTTGATCATGCATTCTGAGCTGCCGAGAGCTTGATATTGGGCACAACCGAACATGCTGTCTGCAGCGCTGTCTGAGCGACCAGCCAGCGGCCAGAGCACCCACAGGCGCAAATTCATCTTTTAGTTTACATGTAACCGCACATGAGAAGACTGTAGCGGCACAAACAATTACCAACACAACCGAGTAACGCACATCGTTTTTATTTCTCACAAACCAAGTTTTAACATCAAAATATGAAATAAAATAAGATGTCAGCCTAGTGCAAATATAAAAATGTTCTCTATAAATAAATGTATGTGTAGTTACATTTCTATAACGTTTCACACCGTTGGTAAGTGTTTGTGTACAAAGGCCTGTCGAGAGTCAAACCTATTAGGACTCAAATGTTTACCATCGGTGGCTCATGTACACATACAGCTGGGACATCGTTTCCACGGCTGAGAACACGTATAAACTACAAGGCCGTATAACTCTACCCCCCACGCGATTCAAATGAATCACAAGCCATCACATAAACAATGAAACCATTCAAAATGTCATCAGTGAAATACCATTTGAACCTGTCCCACATACGCTTTTGTTTCAGCCGTGGTCATAGCAACCGCCTCCTTCATCCAAAAGGTACCCGATGTACTTGGCTCAAGCTAGGATTGCTAATGTACATGCTACTCAATAGACTCAATGTCTGGCCGTATAACGTCTTAACTCCCCACCGCAGGATAATACAATAATAATAAAATAAATCAGAAGCTATCGTGAACCACAAAGCCATTTCAAAATGAATCCACCTGCGCTAGTGTTGACGATTGCGTGGTGTGTTGCTCCTCCAAGCAGGAGCGAGTGGACCAGGGCATCGAGTCGGAGGGCTCCAACCTGAGCGGCGTCAGCGCCAAGTGTGTGTGGGATGACCTGAGCCGACCTCCGGAGGACGAGGAGGACAGCCGGTCCATCTGCATCGGGGCCCAGCCGCGCAGGCTCTCAGACAAAGGTACTGGAACAACAGAGGCCAAGAGCTGTTAGAGCCCTTAATGAAGACTGATCCATGCAAAACACGGTTGATAAAGGGGGGGCAGGATAGTCTCTGGTGGGTTGGGTGTTTGAGTCCCAGCCAAATGGTTCTGGGTTCGATGCCCACATGTCCACACAGTCTACCTGAGGCATCCTTGAGTAATTAGTGTGTTCGAGCCTCAAGGAGGTGATTCCATACCGTTTTGATAGTTTCTGATGTGTTTGTGTGTGTGTGTGCATGACAGATACCGAGCAGATCAGGGAGGTCTTGAGGAAAGGCCTGGAATTCAACAGCAAGGCAGCGTTGCCGCCCATCAGCAGCCAGAGACACGGCCACGAGCGACCTCAGTGAGTGACCCTCTCCTCGGGTTCACCGCGCTTTACCTGCGTTCACCTCTGCATAGGTTTACACCCAGATGATCCTCCTCTCCACTGCAGACCACCGCCTCTAGCTGGCTTAGTTAGCCATAGCCTTTTAGCCTATTTAGTGCCATAGCTAGGCTACAGCTGGCGTAAAGAATCAATGGGGTCATCTGCAGAGTCAGGACAACAGGGTCGCGGATAAGAGTGGTCTGGAGGAGGAGCCGTTGTGCTAATATGTTCTCCTAAGTCCAGACGCAGGGATCAGGACCTACAAGTTACATAAACCTTCGCTTTTGTTGGTAAAAACAAAACAAAAAATATCTCATAATGGTCCAAATTGTTCCAATTTCTCAATATAAACATGAGCTTTTTGGTTAAAAACAACACTATTCCCTTAAAGGTGCTGCAGGTAAGCTTCGAGAGATGCTCTGATTGGTCAAAAATGAATCTTGAAATCTTAACCTACAGCACCTTTAACCCGTCCTGTATTTCCTTTTCTCCTCGCCTCCCTCCCATGTCTCTCGGTTCTCAGGAGCAGGAAGGACAGTCTGGAGAGTGAGAGCTCGGCAGCCATCGTGCCCCACGAGCTGGTGCGGACCAGACAGCTGGAGAGCGTACACCTCAAGTTCAACCAGGAGTCGGGCACCCTGCTGCCCCTCTGCCTGAGGTAGACACACTGTACACAATACACACACCATGCACTCTCAATGCCTCCTGAATGGCTTTCGCAGGGCTCCTGCAACAACCAGGGAGAGAACCCGGGTATATGTTGAAAACCGGTTTATTGCAGAGTTTGAACAATGGTTTGCAGGCAGAGCAGGTGGTATCCCGCTGACATGTCAGCACTCCTCCTGAGTCTGTGTGGCGATGGCTGGTTTAACCTGTGGGCCTTGATTACTGAATGCACCACAGGTGTGCAGCCTCACCCGGCCTCAGAGTCTAATCAGCCTGACTGGGGTCAGGTGAGGCTGCTTAAACCAGACACCAACCACACACACACTCCACACTCTTTTAATGCACAAACAAAGGAACCGCTGTGTTCACCTCACTGTCCTATCGTGAGGCCGTCTATAAATACACGGTGACACTTGATGTACATCCTAAGATGGGACATCGTTTCTAAATCGATTTTTCAGAAAATGACGGCTTTACTTAGAGAACGTAACACAGGAGACAGAATGTACTATAAATAGCGGAAGGAGTCATTGAAAAGGGGAAGTTTAAAGTCATTAGTTGGATGTTTTGAATACTGACCCGTGCCAGCTCAAGACCAAAATAAAAAATCTTGGGTACATTTTTTATTTATTATTTACACGGTGCCCAACACAAAAGTGGTAAAAGTGAGAACACCTGACCCACTTTCTTCAAGAGCTGTCGTGAAGAGTGAAAACTAGATTTGTTGCGCTGCCTGACAGCTGCCATGCAAATGGAATTTTTACCATAACATAGCTCCAGGATATAACTGAAATATATGAGGACCTGAAGGGGTTTTCTTTCCGTTCTGACGATACACCCGTGAAGTTAGGTTGTTTCTTTTATTTTTAACATATCAGAAGAAGGAATCTCCCTGCTGACTGCTTAAAAGAAGAAGTTGTGTTTTGACTATTGAACACTTTTCTGCTGGCTTTATATAATAATAATATTAATTAATAATATTGTTCTCTCTCCTTGGGCCAGAACCGTACCAAAGCCATTCAGACTCTGGACATAGTCATAGTAAAAATCTAAATCTATATGAATACAGTTTGATTGATTGATTGATTGATTGATTGACTGATGTGTTCCAGGGGCCGGCTGCTCCACGGCAGACACTTCACCTACAAGAGCATCAACGGGGACACTGCCATCACCTTCGTGTCCACGGGCGTGGAGGGGGCCTTCGCCACCGAGGAGCATCCGTATGCAGCCCACGGACCCTGGCTTCAGGTACTCCCTCCATACTGTACCTAAACACTCACCTTGGCATAATGATGTGTCGGTAGGCCTACACCGGGATAATCCTCCTCTCCATTCATGACCTGCATCTCTACCTAGCTTAGTTAGCCATAGCCTCTCTGAGCCTACTTAGCGACATAGCTAGGCTACAGCTTCTGTAAGGAATCAATGGGCCGTCTGCAGAGTCGGGGGGGGGGGGGGG
>OMKN01022731.1:0-13599 GCA_900302345.1 Melanonus zugmayeri
CGGGCGCCCCGGGGCTGGCATCCGGCAAGCAGCACAGCATGGGCCTGGGGCTGGGCAACCCCTCGGCCAGCCCTTTCCAGCAGCAGAGCCAGCAGCAGCCCAGCGGCTACGGCCAGCACACCTTCAGCTCAGGTCAGCGACTCGACACACACACACACACACACACACACACACCACCACACACGGGGGCTTCAGGAAGAGAGATGTCTCTTTTAAGGACCATCTCACTTGTGGTAGACCAAACAAAAAGGAGGTCGTTTCAGACTAATACCACGTTACGGTCTTCAGGACACACCGGACCCGTTTTGTGAGTAAAGAACCGGTAGCGTCGTGTTCCCCGCTGCAGGGTACGAGGAGCTGACGGCCGGGCCGGCTGGTGTGGACTACAGCAAAGGTTACAACAACTCCTCACAGACACAGGCCAAGTCTGCTGCTAGCGGCCCCGGGAAAGGTACCCCCGCCCGCCCTCCTCGCACCGCCGCTTGACCAACACACCCCAGCTTCTAATCTTTTAACGGCCGTCCTTCTCTCCCCCAGGCGTCTCTGTGACGTCCAGTAACTCGGGAGTACCGGACATCAGTGGAAGTGTTTACAATAAGAGCCAGGTGAGCGTCGGCCTCCTTGAACACACACCTCGTCGCATTTCAACGTCTGACGGTTCTGTTGATCTAGTTGATGTTTGAATATATGGTAAAACATTCAACCTTAGCCCTACAATGGAGCCAAATGTGTCCTGTTTCCACACCCCGGCCAGGCCTTTGACAAGCAGGGTTTCCACGCCGGCACCCCCCCTCCCTTCAGCCTGCCTTCCGCGCTGGGTGGCCCGGGGCCCCTGAACCCCGGCGGGGCCCCCGGAGGCTACGCCCCGGCCCCCTTCCTCCACATCCTGCCTCACCAGCAACCCCACTCCCAGCTGCTACACCATCACCTGGCTCAGGATGGGCAGGTAGCACGCACGCACACACACACACAAACAAACATGTCTACACACACATACCTACATTTGAACTAGTATTTGCTCTGCTAACTCACTGTTTTGCTGGAATGTTTCAATGTTCGGATGAAGGAAAATACAATGTTGGTGTGGAGAGGGCTCACTTGCACCCCCTTGTGGCCATGGCTTATACACACTCTCACACATTTAATCTCACAACTGTGGTGAAGAGAAATTAAAAGCAGCCTCTTGTGTGCCTTTACCGGTCCAGGGTGGTCCTAGCCAGCGCGGCCAGTCCAGTAGCATGCAGCAGAAGAGCCAGGTCAACAAGTCCAGCTATGGCAGCTCCCCCTACTGGGCCAACTGAGAAGTCCCGTCGGTCTGGTGGCAGTTTTTCGGACAGATGATCGCAAACCGACGATCAGACTATCGCAGAACAAACCATTTTACAGCACCAAGCTAAAATACAGACACACAACCAACCCTTCCCCCTCTGCTCTATATATCCCCTTTTCAAATTTATGGCTGTTGTATGTAAAATATATTTATGTATGTATTTATACAGTATATATGTATTGGTAGAAAATGAAATGTGGTTTTCTGCATTTTTTTTTTATTATTTTGAAGGACATTTTATCAACAAAAAAAAATCGTGGGAAGATTGCTAAATCATGGAGAATTTATGAAGTCGATGGTAAATATACTTGAACACGAACAAGCATCATGTGTAGTGGATTTTCTTTTGTATGCGTACATGAACCCTGAGAATGATGTACATAAACATACACATCACTTTCATGGCAAAGGGCCTTTTTTTAATTTTGAAACAAGTTTTTGTAACTTTCGTCTCCCCATCTGTGAATCCTTATATTGAGGGGACTTTAGTTGATGGCTTGACTTTCTTCCCTCCCCCCTTGTCTCCCTCCCTCTCTTACTAATGGGCTGTGATGATATACGGCCGGGCCTTGGATTTGATGTCATTTTAACATTGGTTAATCATTGTTGTCCAAATTAAAAGTTCTGAACTGTTTGAAGTCTTGTTATATCACAGTTCAACACTTAACCTCACAACACCCGGCGCCCTCTAGTGGAGAGGCAAATAAGGGATTGATAATGTAATTCTTTTTCATTGTCATACCCACAAAGGTCCCAAACATAAAAATGTTGATCGGCATCCGGTCACAATTCTGTTTGTCCAATGTAGAACATGACAACTCCACCAAAAGCACTTGTGCACCACTCTTGATCAGGCCAGTCAACTGCAATGAGCCAGTCCAGTCGACTGCTTTCCAGTATTGGCCTCAAATGCTAGTAGTTATGGCAGGAGCTACCAAGATGTTGCAAGCAGCTCATTGCCACAAATTGTGACTGCAACAAGTACTAGAAATACTGGTCAATTCCTAGGAATACATTTTGGACTCTTTAATACCTTTTAGGTGCTGGTTAACACAGTTCATGTGCCTGCAGAACGTTTCAAATGGAGTCCACATGTGGAGGCAGAGATTTGCTTCCATGGCCAAAGCCATCCAACGGCAGCTATCCAATAAGTCCATGCTCCGAGGATTGTTTGAATCATTTACTAAATTAAGACGTCAACGCCGAGGACAATGGACCCAAACAAATGAGTAGAAATGTCACATGGTGTTTTATTTACACGGATAACAGAAATTAAAACTTCAAGGCACAATTCTGAAACGTACACTTCAGTTTAAAGTGATTTGAGGTTTCCTATTAACAAAGAATATTGCATTTAAAAAAAAGTCATTTGTTGGCCATTAAGTTCAGCAAACATGTAAAAATAAACTGTACAGGAACCAAGTAGTCATCTATTCTCTCTTCTTTTTCTTCTTTTCAGTTACAGGCATCTCAGAAACCTCCTCGGCAGCCTCCTCGACCACGGCCTCGGACTTCCGTTTCTTTTTCTTCTTGGCTGGGGTTTCTACTTCTTCCTTAACCTCTACCTCTTCCTTAACCTCTACCTCCTGATGCTTCTTTTTCTTCTTCTTGACCACAGGCTCTGACTCACCATCTTCATTCTGCAAACGCAAGGAAAAACAAAAGCTTAGTTCAGGACAGTGGCATAAAGTTTGACCAAAACCCTTGAGCATCGTCACGGTAGCGCGGATGTCCGACTCGCTTCAGTGGTTTGGTCCACGGCACGGGACCAGCCAATGGTTCGGAGTCGTGTTGCTATGGCACGCCGTATACTGAGATAACACCAAGTGGATGGTCAGATCTCAAATCAAACATGCCAGGCCAAGGCGAGCGAAGGGCGGGGCGTTACCTTTATCTCCACGGTGCCGTTGGCGCTGCCGTTCGCTTCCTCGTCTTCAAGTTTACTCTCGCGCTTCTTCCGTTTCTTCTCCTTTTTCTCCAGCTTCCGCTTGATCTCGGCGGTCACGTCGCCGGCCTGTGATGCGGAGGAAGATGTGATCAGCGCATTGTGACCGGCAGAACTCAAACAAAACACGCCTGCGTTACGCCACTCGCTGTGTCAGGCTCATTAAATCAGTTTGTACCCCCAGTATTTAGTCAGGGCAAGAGTCGTCATCACCCACAACGGATAATTTCACTGCTTTGCACTGGGAGGAAACCGCCACGGGTGCAACTCATCTCACCTCTTTCACCGCCTCTTTCATGACGTCAACGTTCTTCCGGGGCAGGTCGCCGGTCTCGTAGAAAGACAGGCGTTCCTCTACCTGGTTGCGGAGCTTGTCCCCAAACACACTCGTGGGCACCTCTGTGAAAAGGAGAAAACCGGGTCAGCGCGGGCGGCATCGAGACCGTGCATCCTGTGCGACACAAGAGGCCGAGCTCAGGGATAAAAAGGTATCATCATCAACCCAAGGGTTGAATAGTGTTGACGAAAAATATCAACATCATCGCCGCTAAAAAGGTACCGGTCTTTTAAAAAACACACACAGCCTCGACTTACCGGAGAAGCAGTCTATGCGCGAGGCGATGGTGCACTTGTTGGCCAGGTATCTGGAGATGCGACCCTTGTTCTTGGCGGCGGCGCGACCGATAAACGTGGAGTGGAAGATCAGGCCATACTTGGGGGTGTTGCCACGAGTCTTCAGCGCTCTGTTGACAAGATGCTTTGGCGTTTAGAAAGAGCACGGCAACGCCATAGGACGGGAATGACACTACACACGCTTCTTTTACAGAAGGAAATGGAGACATTCCTCCACTGACTACTGTCAGGTTCCTCTACCTCAACGCTGTGAGTGGCTGCTCAGACTTTGGGACGCTTTGGGACGGAGGAAGAGATCACTCCGGGAGCGGTCACACAAAAGCGCCGACTCTCCGGTCACTCTCCTCTGCTGCGGCCCAGCCCTGCCATCACCGCAGCCACCGGTTTCCCCGGCAGGGAGGGGACGCCCCAGTACCTGAACAGGGCCTTCTCCGCTCCCAGGATCTGTACGGTAGAGGCCGGGTACTTGGCCAGATTCGTCAGGCTTCCGGCATGTGAAATCAGACGGGCTCCCACCTGAAATAAAAATGAAACGCGCGTCAGAGCGGCAAACGATCGCGTCACAAGGTGTTTGCAAAACGAGGACTTTCAGCACCTAATTTGTTCTCAGCACAGTTACTCAGGGGATTGACAGATTTGGTTTGAACATCATTAGTCCTTTGCTTTGGCCACGACCGCAATGACAGTAGAGCCCGACTCACCACTTCTCCGATCAGGGCGGCCAGGTTGGGGGCGACCTGGCTCATCCTGGAGCGCAGGTATTCCTGCAGCCCCCGCCGGTAGTCCGCCAGGGACACGACGCGGTTCGAGAACCTCTCGATGTTGATCAGGTCGATGGGAGAGATGTCCATACCTGAACGCACACAGAACGGGTGAAAGTGTGAACCGAGAGGCTTAAAAAAACAACAAGTATTTACGCAATACGTGATAACATTGCATGTAGCCTAGCCACCATTAGCGCCAACTCTGGCGACCAAGACGCCGAGCTTGTTTCTCCCGACAGGATCCGCAGCGAGGGTTTGTGCCTTCACTACAGGTTTATGAGAGTTAATACTTTGCCCCTCTGTGTTAGACACCAAGGACACACAACAAGTCCAGGGTGGGCAAAAAAGGGGCCGTGTTCAGCGGCCCCGACGTTGACCGGTTCATTCTGACGCGCGCGGCGTTTACCCATAGAGCTGCGAGAGGCGTCCAGGATGGCCTGGGCCTTGGCGCTGTCCATCACGATCTCCTCCAGGCTCTCCAGACTCTCCTCCGACAGCTCCTTCCTGTTGCCGATCAGCTGGGTCAGGCGGCAGTACGTGTGGTTGTCCGCCACAATCTTGATCAGCTCTGGGAAGTGGTAGCCGTACCACTCGCTGCAGAGATGAAGGATAATGGCCATTAGCACCGTCAGCACTCGGAAAGACGCGCGCACAAGGAGACACGATGGGCTGCGAGGTAGTAGCAGCAGTCCCGTTTCTTACCGGACTCTCATCGAGAACGTGTTGATGTCCTTGTCGAGCTGGTCCAGGAGAGCGATGGACTGGATGATCATGTTGTCGGCTCGGTTCACGTTGAACTTGACCTTTGCCCTGGAGTAGCTGTGGCCCAGACCCAGCTGGGCCTTGGAGGCGGCCTGTGCAGTCAGACCCTTAACCAGGGAGTGGAAATGCAGACGCACGCCTGAGAACAAAACACCATGGGGGTCAGTGGATGTCCTACTCCGGGAAAAACGGATGGTTGTATATCTGGCCGTTTTCAGATTTTCAGTATACGCCGTCACGAGTGTCTGGGTAATAACGTCGTCATCATAACAGCCCAGTCTGTCCAATACCAGTAAACACCAAAAGCCTGTGACGTTGCAGAACATGACACCTCACCTCTTAAAATCTCTGCCACCGCTCCGCCCGTCTGGATGGAGAGTGAAAGCTCCTCCTGCAGGGCTGCACCGATCTTGGCATCAGACACCCCCAACATGGACTTCTTCTTGGAGTCGGGCAGGTTTGTTTCAAGAAACAGCTTCAGGTCAGCGTGAACCACACCTGACGTGGTTAGAAACCAGATTAGTCATTACTGTAGTAATTACTGTGTACCAAGGCCAATTTGATACAAAATTATGATCATGAAGTGTTCAAGCAGTGGCATTTACAGTACACACATTGCATTTAGTTTGATCCCGATGTTCAGAAAAGATAAAGGCTGTCAGCACAGGAATTCAGTGGATTGACAGATAATTGAACATCATTACATCTGAATCGCATACAAGAAGTTTGATGTACGCTTGCTTTTTCACCTTCAGAAATGGCGTTGATGTTCTCCAGGGCGGCCTGGGCCGACTTGAAGGGGAAGAACGCAGCCAGGCTGACCATGCTGTTGAACTTCCCGATGTTGAGCACGCTAGCTTCCACCTGCAAAAACAACACAATGTTGGGTTTTAGTGTTGAAAGGGGCAGCAAAATATCACGTCTCGCATGCATCATCAGGTGTCTAGTGGATGATGGTGGATGCCTGGTACCTGAGGCAGCAGCATGCCGATCTCCTCCACCTCTTTGACCGCGAACAGCGCATAGCCCGCAGCATGCTCGAACAGCACGTGGAGCACCACCTGTGGAGAAGAAAGCATGTGGTTACAAACCAGCCTGTTAGGTCATGCATGTTAAACCTGTTGTCTGTCCCACGCACTAGCCTTAACCCTCCCCCCTCGAGCTTTTGAGGCTGTGGCTCCTAAACTATGGGACGCTCTGCCTGCAATTTCTCTGTCGTGTCTTCCAATATGTATTGTGTTCTTAACGTTGCAGCTGGTCTGCATTTTATGTATTCATTGTGTATTTCTTTTATATCTCCATTTGAGCCGTCTTCTATACATTGCGTTTTTAGCCTTGCACCCCCTGTAAAGCACTTTGTGACCAAGACGCCGAGCTTGTTTCTCCCGACAGGATCCGCAGCGAGGGTTTGTGCCTTCACTACAGGTTTATGAGAGTTAATACTTTGCCCCTCTGTGTTAGACACCAAGGATACACAACAAGTCCAGGGTGGGCAAAAAAGGGGCCGTGTTCTATACATTGCGTTTTTAGCCTTGCACCCCCTGTAAAGCACTTTGTGACCAATGTCTGTGAAAAGCGCTTTAGAAATAAACCTTATTTAGTAAAGTATAGAAGAACCCTTACCCCAATATTAAAATAACAAGTACACAATATAATCTCGGGTGGTTAAAAACTGGACATTTCCCCGTAAATGTATCCACATAATGTATACAACAGTAATGTGTATATAATATTAAGCGATATGCGCCTAAAAGACCCAGACCCGTCCCATGTTGGGGGATTAGGGACCCAGACCCGTCCCATGAGAGTGGATCAGGTACCACGTTGCACCCACGTGGTGCGAGCTAGCCTCCTAGCCTGCTGCTAGGTTAGCTAGGGAGCTAGGAAGTGAAAGTGCGCACTGTAATAAGAGTAACATTGACATCGACTCACTAGGATAGAGCAACACTTAACGAGATGTGCATCATGCCGCACGTATTAATGAGACATGTTAGATGTACTGGGTTCTTATCATTACGCCTCTTATCATGAAGCCAAATGTGGTGACGCGCCTCAACACGCCGACCAGGCCCCACGTTCACACTCACATTTAACCCACCTATCCAAAATAAAATAAAGACCATGCTAAGTGTTGGGAAGAATGTTTAACGGAGTGAAATCCATGAAAACGGACAAAATCTATAATAATAACGTCTTACCATGATGAAGAAGAAGAAGAAGAAGAAAACTATTCTGCTGCGACACACCGAACCGCTCCCTCCGCTGCAATGGAGCGCCTTGCGAGATTTCAACCACTGTTTATACCGCGCTCCTATCGCGAGACCCGGCCGAGATCTCATCTCTGTCGCCACCTACTGGCCGATATCGATTACTGAAGGATAAAAGACCACACAAAAACTAAACAAGGGGTTTTTATTTCAGCATTTTATTTTAGTCTGACAACACAACCTGCACGTATATAAACCAAATCAAAGATATTTTCAAGGGTAGAGAGGAAGTATGTTGAGTGTGGAACACATTAAGTTCTCCACAGCTGTGCGTTTCCAGGGAATGGATGCACGCAGGTTTGTTTGCAAAGAAAGGAAGATTACTTTCAGGTCATAAACATCAAATTGGGAAGGATATTAATAGACTGGTGGGGATTTATGGCTTAGACCTACCTCATCTGTCATTCAGTTATGTTAGTAGTAAATACACACACACACACGCACACACACACACACACACACACACGCACACACGCACACACACACACAAACACACACACACACATTCTTGCTGAACACTACTGTTTAATGACCAACATTTATCCAGAGCCTTACATCTTAGTTATGAAATCTCGTACTAGTTATTAAAATGGGAAGAAAATTCCCACCAACCTGTTCACCTGATAGATGGCAATATTTGGCATCAATACCTCACCTACGTGTCTTGCCAGGGACCCGGTCAAGACACAAGAGTGGACAGCTAACAACCCTAATAATAAAAGGATTCCTGAGCAATATTGTGGTTTCCATGAGCGTGGAGGAGAGCACTTGAGGAACCTTTCTGAGCAGCGGATATGAAGGGAGCCGGTCAAGGAGCCGGGGGGTTAGAAGAAGCCTTCAAATACCGGCTGGCCAGGAGCTGAACGGACACACGCTCACCTCAAAACACACTTCATCCGGTGACCGACCGAGGCTGACACAACACGAGTGAGTATGGATGAGCTCGATCTGTCCATCTTTCTTCTTTCTTTCTTTCTTTCTTTCTTTCTTTCATTTATTCTGTCATCCATTTTCTTGTTTGTCTGCTTTTTCTCTGTTTCTGTCTCTGTTGGGATCATCTCTTGGTGTTTTATCTGTTGTTTTTTGCTTGTTTTTTGCTCTGGACATTTGTGTGGTTTTCCTGCCTGCTTGTCTCAGTTGTCTATGGATAAATGTTTAGTGCTATTCCCCTCTGTACGCTCTCTCTTAATCTTTCGTTCTCTCTATCTTGAGAAAAATACTTTGCCTTATCTCTTTTTTTGTCCTTCACACTATTGTTTTATGTTTTTGTATCACACTTTCTATTATATAATGTGTGTCTTTACGTACAGGAAAACCAGAATGTTCCAGTGAAATTCTATTAGGCCTTAATGGCAACAATGCATACGTGTATTATAAACTTTTTATTTTTGTCATACAAATAAAGCTTGACTTGCTTATTTGTATAGCGACAGGCTGTTACTTAGCTTGTTGTGTGTGGGACACAACAATTATACCATGTGACTCCCGTGCTCGAGGAGATTATCCGTGAAATAGCAGAGGAGC
The DNA here is from genome assembly GCA_900302345.1 of Melanonus zugmayeri. Lineage (NCBI taxonomy): Eukaryota > Metazoa > Chordata > Actinopteri > Gadiformes > Melanonidae > Melanonus > Melanonus zugmayeri. The sequence continues at coordinate 9,226 of OMKN01022731.1, forward strand.
GAGAGAGAGAAGGAAAGGTTGATAATGTGTCTGTGTGTGTGTGGGTGCGTGCGTGCATGCATGTGTGTGTGTGCATGCGTGCGTGCATGCATTCCTGTGTGTGTGTGTGTCTCCAGGAAGGGCAACATGAGTATGCGTGGAGCAGTAGGCGTCTGTGTGCTGGTGGTGTGTTTGGTGGCCATGATGGCGGAGAACACAGATGGACACATCACCTTCTTCAGCCCCAAAGAGATGATGCTGATGAAGGTAACCGGACTAACAGGACTCGTCCGCATCAGAATGTGTCCGCACCAGCGGGGTGACCCCAGTGATTAGTAGTAGTACAGCTGTACATTCAAATGTACTAGTTCCTAATCACCCTGTAAGCCAGCCTACCTTCACAATAGAAAGGATTCCAACATGAGCTAGGAATCGTCTAGTTCCAAGACTAAAATTAGTTCCAGACTAATTTGTGCTGATGGGAACATCTCTATATTTGAATTGTCCTTCCTTGTTTGATATAACGAGACACTTCTTATGTGCCTTTCCTGACCTGAATCTTAATGTGTGTGTGTGCGTGTGCATGTGTGTGTGTGCGTGCGTGTGTGTTTGATATAACAACACACTTCGTATGTGCCTTTCCTGACCTGAATCTTAATGTGTGTGTGCGTGTGTGCGTGTGCGTGTGTGCACGTGCGTGCGTGTGTGTGTGCTGCAGGAGAGAGCGGGTCAGAAAGTCATGGAGCCCAGATCAGAAGACGGTCAGCTCTACGAGGCGTCTGTCCCACAGCTTCCGGAGACTGCAAGCGGAGGAAATCCCGTGAGCACCTCTCTCAAACGCAAACACCGTAGCTTGACCACGCATTACCGTCACCAGGGGCTTGGCTTGTATGACTCTGCACGATGCCGCAATGAAGCGTTCATACGGTTTCTGTTTGTGCGTCCCGCTCTTCTCGTGTGTGTGTGTGCGCGTACGACAGCAGGACAGGAACATCGAGATCGCCGTGCGCCTTTCAGCCCAACAATTGCACCACGTGACTCCCGTGCTGGAGGAGATCATCCGTGAAATAGCAGAGGAGCGAGAGAAAGGTACGGTGCAGATGAGAGGTTGATCATGTCACGGAGGGACAGGAGAGCTCATGTGTGCAAAGTGATGTCACGTCAGCATCGATGCGTCAGATGGAAAAGAAAAAAGAACAAAGTAGGAAAATATGAGGATGTTCTGCAATGCTGATGTGTTGATGCTATACTGGGTACTTATTACTTATTACTCATAGTACTTATTGTTGTATTGTATGTATACTTATTGTATTCATCTGCTTTTTTTCTCCCCTGTCCTGGCTCCCTGAAGTTAAATATGAATGAAACCGAAGATGAAAGGACAACATTTATTTTTTTCTTTCTGAATCAACACTAAATATATACACACATATTTTATGTTTGCATATCAATCAATCAATAAAAGGAGAATGATTGTGTCACCTGTCTGACAGTTTGTTCTTTGCTGGAGTGTCACCGTTTCTCACAGTATAGTTTTTTTAAATGTAAAGTAATATCCTCAAAAAGAAAAAGGGCAAATGTAATCATAATATAATTACATTTTACTAATAATTAGACATATCACAGAGGAACTTAACAAATGTTTATTTTTTATAATTCACTTTTTATAAAGTGTATATAAGTGTGGTATAAATAACTACAAAAGAAAAAAACTTGAAAAAAAACAATTAATTCATCTTTTCAATTAACTGGTTTCAACATCCACCTGTGTCCTGTCCTCCGGAGGAGCCCTGCACCAGACAGGACACGGGTGGATGTTGAAACCGGTTTATTGAAAGAATGAACAATGGATTGGTTGCCAGAGCAGGTGGTAGCTTGCTGACATGTAGCACTCTGTCCTGAGTGTGTGTGGTGATGCTGGTTTAACCTGTGGGCCTTGATTACTCAATGCATCACAGGTATGCAACCTCACCCAGCGTCTAATCAGCCTGACTCGGGCCAGGTGAGGCTGCTTCAACCAGAAACAAATCACACACACACTCCACAATGTTATTGCTTATAAACCTTTTATTCAAGATTCAGAACAAGAACAGTTTGTCTGCAGTGCATCTGCTATGGTAACAAAGTAACAATTAGATGCAAAATAAAACAATTGGGTGTTACCTCAATTTATATTGTAGCTCATCTCAGCTTCACCAGGATGTTAATATTGTCATTTAAGCATTCTAACAAATGATCCAAAAATGATCAGAACACATGATCAGAATACAAATGAAATGTATATATATATATATACAGTATATAATAATTCATTTTATTTATAAAGCGCTTTTCAGTGACCCCAAAGTCGCAAATTACAATAACAAAGTAACAAATATAAAATAAAATAATAATAATAAACAAATAAATAATAACAAAGATATAAAAACACATATAAATATATATATAAAATATATATATATATATATATCTTTTATCTGCTATGCTAACAAATATTACACTTTTTAAACAATTGGATGAAAAAAGCCTGTTATTCTACATTGTGCATAACACAAATGTTTAAATGTAGCAATTTACATTGTATCTCATACAATGAGATACAATGTATCTCCTTGATTTGCTTTATATTTCCTTCCTCAACCCTCCATTTCCACCGTTGTCTCATCTGTCTTAGAGATGCCTCTTTTAATTCTGGCTGTGTAGTGATTTTCTCTCTCCACTTCCTTTGATACTCTGTTCCTCCTCCTATGAGAGATTTAGCCTAGCAATGCTGGACTGAAACACCACACAATCATTTGCCTATACTATGCTAGAGGGTAGTGTGTCTATGTTCCCTCACCCTTGGCCCATCACCACCGTCAGATTTTCTGTCTGACATCTGACGGTGTTGACACATTAGGCATTTCTTTCACAAAACAAATGGAGTTTATACAGTAGCCATTTTGTTTTCCTGTTGATGCTAGATGCTAATAGAACCTACTTCAGGAGAATAAAAGGAGAGGTGGAATGTGGCAAGGGGTCCTTCAGAGTGACAGCTGCCCTTGATATTGCCTAATTTTATTACATTTGAATGAATGTCTGTGAATGAATGACGGTGTTGACAAAAAGTGGGGACAACTGTGAAACCTTATGAAACAACCTCGCTCTGATGTGAGATATTATTAAATGTTGCTTTTGATAAAACAAGCTATTTTTAATCATTTAAAAAACATTTGTATCCATTTTATTGCATATGAATGATTGAACCCTTCTCTGTGGACACACTGTTTTAGATGTAGTCAGAAGTCAGTAAGTGTCAAATGATTGACTTGTTAGAATAGTCAATCATTTATATCTTATTTTGCTATGACACTCTGTAATCTACACACCGTAGAATAATTTGACCCTGGTTGTTATCAGGCCTCGACACCTCAGACCTTTGACATCAGTCGCTCGCTGATCTCAAAGTCCTTGGCTGCGAGGGCGGGGTCTCGGGCCAGAGGGGCGGGGAGAACCAGGGCACAGTCGCTGTCAAAATACTTCCCAGTGACTCCCTCGGTTTCCTCGGAACCTGCACAGTATATGGCGCTCGCTGCCCCTTGTTCTGTATACTGGGAATGGGACAGGATGCAGAATTAATTATTTTATTCTGTTTATTTATACACTCACAAGTAGTTATTTTTCATTGTTCCAGTGCAGTTTCATCTTCTTCTTCACCTCTTTAAAAAAAGGTGTGGTTATCTCATAGTGTCTCTTTTGGAAGATAAAGTTCCATACACTTTCATGTAGTATGCAAGCCAAGGCAAGATTTATGTTTATATGATGCTTCATGATAAATGATAAACTTTTCAAATAGCATTTTCATTTTCTGGGTAACATTTTCTCAGTACCATCACTTTTAAATCACTTAAAATCATCATTCATTGTCATTGTATCCCTAAATGCAAATGCAAAACTGTGGAGTGTGTGTGTGGTCGGTGGCTGGTTTAAGCAGCCTCACCTGGCCTGAGTCAGGCTAGACTCGGGGGTTGGGTGAGGCTGCACACCTGTGGTGCATTGGGGAATCAAGGCCCACAGGATAAACCACCTTGACATATTATCCCTTACCACCTGCAAAACTACCTCAACCCTGCAATAAACCGGTTTTCACAACATCCACCTTGTGTCGTTGTCGTCGTTGGAGCCCTGCAAAAGCCACTCAGGTGGCGTGTAGCAGGGAGAACGGCTACAAAAACCTTTTCATAATATGCAGGCAACGTGTGCAAGAAAAGAAAAAAAAAACACCCTGTTTTTGTCAATACCACAATACTGCATGGATGTCTGCTTCAGCTACTACCCATCAAAGGGGATATTTTCACTGAAAGCAATCTGAATGCAAGCACCCATAGGAGAGATGCAGCGAGGAGGACGGGGGGG